>JASDQU010250481.1:2781-16352 GCA_032191745.1 Picea mariana | reverse complement strand
AAAGGAGGGTGTCTATTATTCCGTTTTCCCTCTCTAAAGCTAAACTGTCTAATCTACAGCGAATTCTATCTACCAGCATTAAAATCTTTAAATGCCTTCTTATCTTTACATAATATTACAAATGCGCTTGCTTTGAATGCCTTTAGTAAACGACGGCGCAACAATACCAAGGTGAATTCAAAATTTAAGATCGACTGGCTCACCCAGCTGTATGTTCTTTCTCCGTGCGCGCTGGCTCGCTTGACGACGTGTAGATGTTGCGGATGCTCCTGCATCACATCGCTCTTGTATAGTGAAAGAGAAAACTTTAGGACAGAAGTAAGTGTGGTAATCTTATTTCTTCATGGTCAAAATTTAAATTAGAGATAAGGAAGCAATTGTATCCATTGGTTTATTTACATAAAGAAATGATGGAATGACAAACTTTAAGGCAAAGTAAAGGTCAAACTATACAAAGTTTCACAGAAGAATTTAGGAAGAAATCTCTTGAATTAAACATTCCTTTGGATTCTTATAAAACTTTAATGAAGTATATTGGCTCACTTCACAGTTATATTCATCATACTTTGCTATTGTTTAACCCCACCAGTCTTGACAAAGTTTGTGTGCAAGCCACTCACCTTGAGAACATGGAAAAACATGTTCAAGAAGATCCCACAAAGAAACCTTCCAATCTTCCACATAATCCATTTAAGAAGTTTAAAAGGAAGGACAAGAAGACCGCCATAGTGACAAGAGAAGGAGGTAATCTATCTTGCACACATTGCAAGAAAAGTGGTCACGATGATGAACACTTTTGGAAACTTCATCCAAAGAAGAGACCGAAACAGTTCGGTGGAAAGGGGAAGACAAAAACAGTTTCTACAGTGCAACAAGATCTTGGTTTCGATTTAGGAGATGAAGGAAATATCACAACGGTTGGAGTACAAGGTAAAAATTCCCTTCATGCTAGTTCAAATTCCAATAATGAATCTCATGATGGTGAATGAAAGAGGAATGAATTATTTCACATAAGAGTTGTATCTAAACACATTAAGATAGATACATTATTTGATCCGGGTTCCAAGTAAACTTGATATCTGAAGCACTTGTCAAAAATATGGGTCTTGAAACGAAACCACATCCAAAGCCTTATCCTCTTGGTTGGGTATGTGATAAAGCAAAACTTAATGTCACCAAACAATGTAGGGTCATATTTTCTATTGCTTCAAAGTTGATTGATGAAGTGTATTTGGATGTTGTATCACTTGATATATGTGGCATTGTGTTGAGGATAGGAAAGTAGTCTTTTTTCGTCATGAGAACAAATACCACCTTACTAAGGGGGGAGTGGAATATATTGTGAGAGCTCACAACATGAGGGTAAACACAACACTTGTTAGTGCAGGTCAAATGAAGAGACTCATAAACACTAATAAGAGATATGTACCCATGGTCGTAAGGGAGAAAGATGTCGGAACATCCAACGCTTTCCAAGGATGTGATCTTTCTCATAAGAAATAATTAATTTATATTGTTTATAAGTATGATGATATTTTCTAGGAACCAGATGGATTACCTCCTAAGAGGGAGATCCAACATGAGATACATCTTCAGCAGGATTCTCATCTTCCTAATGTGGGCATGTACATGATGTCAATTGTGGAGATAATAGAGATCAAGAAGCAGGTACACAGCTTATTGGATCAAGGGGTCATCAGGCCCAACTCATATCCTTGTGGTTCTCTGATTGTGATGGTGCCAAAGAAAGATGGCACATGGAAAATGTGTGTCTATTATTGAGCCTTAAATAAAATCATGGTGAAAAATCGATACCCTCTTCCTCGTATAGATGATTTACTTGATCAATTAAAGAATGTTGTTTATTTCACTAAGTTGGTTTTGCGCAGTGGATACCATCAGATCAGGGTTGCAGAACAGGATGCATGGAAGACTGACTTTAAAAACAAACAAGGATTATTTGAGTGGTTAGTTATGTCATTTGGTCCCTATAATGCTCTGGGAACTTTCATGTGTGTGGTGAATGATGTATTCAGGCCTTTCCTAGATGATTTTGTGATTGTATATTTAGACGACATTCTTATTTTTAGTGGGACTTGAGATGAACATGTGAGGCATGTAAAGCAAGTATTGGATACTTTTCAAAGGGAAAAGTTGTATGTAAAATTTTCCAAATGTGAATTTGGTAAGACTGTACTTATGTAATTAGGTCATATTGTAGGAGGAGAACAATTAAAAATTGATCCTTCCAAGATTGATGTAATTATAAATTGGCATGAACCCAAAAGTGTAACCGAGATACATAGATTCTTAGGTGCAGTCTAGTATTGGAGGAGGTTCATTTCAAACTTCTCCTTTATAGCATATCCTTTGCATGTCTTAACTAGTGTGAAGAACACTTTTCAGTGGAGACGAAAGCAACAAAAATCTTTTGACGCTTTGAAGGAAAAGATCAGTACCGCACCAACATTAGCACTATCAAATATTCAACATCCCTTTGAGATCAAGACATATGCCAGTGGACATGCCATGGGTGCAGTATTGATGCAATATCATAAGCCTATATGTTACCACTCTGAAACTTTTAACCAAGTTATTGTTAACTATCCTACATATGATAAAGAGTTGTATGCATTAGTTCAAAGCGTAAAGAAATGAAAACACTACTTGTTAGGGAAGGAAACAATCAAATGTACAGATCACCAGCCCTTATAGTATCTTCAAGCACAAACCAAAATGAAATAATCTCAACACTACAGATGGATGGGTTTTCTACAACAATTTCATTTGTTAATCAAGTACAAAAAAGTACAAGTAACAATGTAGTTGATATGCTTTCTAGACCTCCTATTGTTGCTTCTATTATTTTGAAGAATACTTCTTTATATCATGATATCTATATGGAAAAATATGTCATTGGTGAATATTTTAAAGAAGTATATGAGAAGCTAACCCATGGTGCACAGGTAGAGAACTATTATCTATAGGGAAAACTAATCTACCATCTTGGAAAGCTATGTATTCCTACAAGTGAACGAGTGCATGTAATACAAGAAGCTCACACTTCTCTTATGTCTGGAAATTTTTGGGTAGGAAAAACTATGGCTCATTTACAGAGGTTTTTTTAATGGCCTCAAATGAAATAAATTGTAACTAAATATGTAAAGGGGTGTGTGACGTGTTCTAATTGTAAGCCCACTAATAGAAAACTGGAGCTATACTCACAACTACTTGTTCCATCCCATCCATGGGAAAGTATCTCCATGGATTTTGTAGGGGGTTTACCAATGTCGAAAGGGGGTCATGAATATTTGTGTGTTGTAGTGGATAGGTTCAACAAAATGTGTATCTTAATGCCATGTAAAGAGTAGATCACTGTTGAGCAAACTGCTAATATCTTCTTTCAGTATGTTTGGGTTCACTTTGGGTTACCCACATCCATTATCTCGAATCAAGATACTCTATTCCTTGGGGATTTTCGGACAAGCTTATGGAGAATGATGGACACCAAATTGAAGAGGAGCATTTCTTTCCATCCACAGATCAACAAAAAGACAAAGGTTGTAAACCGAACATTGGTACTTTTTCTTTGAGGCTACTACAACAAGCATCCCAAGTTATGGGATGAATAGATACCCTATGTACAACATTCTTACAACCGAGCCTTACATTCCTGCACTCAATGTTCTCCTTTTGAGACATGTTTTGGGTACCTACCTAAAGTTCCTTTGGACTTGATGTATGGGAGAGATGTCAATTCAAATGAATAAAGAAATGAATACGAAGCCCACAAGTTCATCCAAAGGATCCAGCAAGTACATCAAGTGGTCAGGGAACAATTGGAGAAAAGTCAAGCACAGTATAAAGATCAACATGACAAACACAGGGTTGATCATCAGTTCCAAGTTGGAGACCAAGTATGGCTTCAAATCAGCAAGGAGAGATTGAAGAGTGAGGGCAATAAAATCAAGCCCATTCGTTATGGACCCTTCTATTTTGGAGAAAAGTGGGTAACAATGTTTTTCGTCTGGATCTTCCACCTTATATGAATATTTAATCAGTTGTAAATGTAGAGAACTTGAAACTTTTTGAGCCTCACGTGATCATGGATCAGGATGAGGAAGTTTCAATACCTTTAGTTGATGAGTTTGTTCCTGATTACTTGGATGAGTTAAAGGAAGATATCATCCTAGACAAAAGGACAAGGACTTCATGCAAGGGTGATGTTGATTATCTTTGAGTAGTCTTAAAGGGCACACATCCAAGCAAGGCAGAGTGGATTGAGAAGGAAAAGGTGAGGGAACTCTTCCCTCACTTATATATTGATTGATGAAAGATTTTGGTGGTCCAAAAAGATCTCATTGGGAAGGCATGATCCAAAAAGGATCTAGAAAATCCTAAGGATAACTCAGAACTCACAGAAGCAACTCAGGACTCTCAGAATCGCCTCAACAGATAGAGAAAGAGAAAAATTCAAGTTCTCAAAACTCATTGAAAATTACATCATCACTAAGAGTGCGTCACAAGCTTTACAACGGTGCAAACATCTCATCAAACATAGTTACGGGCAAAAGATATTCACGGTCAAAGTTTGGTCAACCTAGCCCAGTCAGCAGGGGGATGAGTCAGCATCCGTATTGTTGATGTCAGCATCAGTATGGATGACTTCATCATACGTATAGAATACGTGGAATGTGCGGGAGGTGACACGTGTCATTTTGACGTCAACATGGTGACATGGCAACACCAGAGTTTTCCACGTGTCACTCATATTTGGCATTTCTGAGTTATTTTATAGACCAGTAAAATTGCGCCACATGGTATTTTGTACAACCACGTGCTAGTTCGTACAGGGACGTGGTGGCTGGCGTGGCAAGATGAGATGATAGTTGAGTTGGCAGACTGTATCCTGACGTCACAGGGTGATTATATAGTGGTTTGCGTAGCCCAATGGTTGGCTGCCACGTGGCCTAGTCATGGGTTTCCACGTGGCAGTGGGAAAATGTCCAATAATAGCCCATGAACGAAAATTCAAAAAAATATATATTAAAATATTTGGCGGATCCACCAAATCCAGTGGGACCCCGCCAAATATGACACCAATGGATTATCTAGAACCAATGTTAAGTTTGGTGGAACGAAAAAATTCAAATATATATATATATATAGTTACAACAAATAGCCAAAAGGGGAGGCCCGCAGGCTCGACCCCGAGACCTCACCCTCTATACACGCCTTAACATATCCTTTGCAGCCACTAAGCCAATGGCCTTACATTGTTTACACCTCTGGTTTTTTTATTTAAATAGTGGTTTTGACCAGTGCTAAGGGGAGGGCATGTGAGGGTGCGGATGGACACGATTTTCGAGACAGATCCTTCAGCATTTATTGCAGGTTGCAGGGCACATAAACCGAGAGAGAGTTTCGCTTGGGCATGGGAGTGCTAGATTCAGATCGAAGCATGGAGACAGTCATTTTTGGGTAATTCAATGCCAAGAATTCAGTGGTGATGTCTGTTTTTTTATCTAAGAAAAAATTATGCATCTTGATTTCAGAATGAGGTATACGTATGTATTTTGCCAAAAATAATTGTTGAGTTAATAAAAAAACCTACCCATTTGAGAGCAGGACCCGTAGACGTAGTCCACCAAGGACTAACTCTGTTATCAAGTTTTTGTGTTTAGATTTGATGCTTTTGTCTCTTTATTATTGAGATTTTCCTTCTTTAATGATGCACTTTAATTTATGATCATTTAATGCAATTCTTTATAAGTCACTTGATGAAAAGACCATGGATCAATGACACTTGGAACAAATTGCGAAGAAGAAATTTTAGGGTAAAATATCAAAAGACTAACCAACAACATACACAGGTGGCACCAGCAATAGAAGAGGACAATGGAAACATACATAGGGTGGCATTAGCAAGGAGATGAGGAGGGCGACACCAGGAAGGAGAACCAAATACCCCAAACAATAACCAAGAAGAAACCTGTGGAAAGATGGAAATGACCCTTAGGGATCAGTGACAACAAGAGGTTGGAGAGGTAAGCCCACAGTGGCCTAATACACCAAGAATAACTATCATAGAGGGGTCACAACCACTCAATTAAACAATTAAATAATTTAAACAAATAATATTTTATAACATAAAATATTAAATGTTAAATCATAAAAATCAACAAGAAAAAAACAAGTAAAGGAGAGGGGATCCAAAGTCAAGGTGGCTAACTTTATTTAGGAAGAAGCAAAGAAGAAAACCAAAAACCCACAAAACAATTAAGGGGGGAGTAACTCAAGCAAGGGGGGTTTCAAGACAAAGTCAGCAAGGTAAGTTCTTCTTTAATGGCATAATTTCTACATGATTTTCATGATATAACTTATAATATTTTATCATCCCAACATACAAGGAAGATTACTGATGTGATCATGCCCTTCTTGACTACTCCTAGGTCTCATGGACCATCCCGGGAGAGAAGAGGGTCACACATTATCTCAGCTTGGTACTTAACCAAGAAACAAAATAAACCAAAAACCCACACAACAATTAACTATATGAGTAGTTTCTAGATTTTTCACAGACGAATACATAGAAAACTAAAAGTAAGAGAATCATTTTGAATTCATTCAAGTAATTAATACAAGATCTTGCACGTATTGTGTTATTTTCCACTCTTTATCAAACTCAATCATCAGGTGAGTGATTGTGAGAATTTGTATAACACTTAAAAATTATCGGAGGTTTTTCCATGTTCAAGTCTGTCCATGTACATGGACAAGGCCAAATTCGACCCTGTCCCTGTACAGGGACATGCCCAAATTCAGCCATGTCCATGTACAGGCCCAAATTTGGCCTTGTCCATGTACAGGGATAGGCCCGATTTCGAGTATGTCCATGTACATGGACAGGGTCGAATTCAGCCATGTCCACCTCCTAAAACACAAAACATGTAAATAAATGAAATTTTAATTAATTGGGGAATAGGTTAAGAATTACCTAAAACTTGAACATGAAAATATTTAAATATGAAAAAAATGTAACATGTAGAAGATAATCTATATATTTGTAAATTGTAAAAGGTAATTTTTAAGATAATCTATGTATAACATGTTAAAATTTAAGGGAAAAAAATATAGCTAGCTAAAACATAAATATTTATTTTAAAATTTCTAAACATTAAGTACTTGTATGTTACAATCAGCAAGACATTAAAACTTCTAATCCATAATCTAGTAGCATAAAAACAATAACTGATAGAACATTTACTTAGCTGAAACAAGAAATTAAGAGACTATGAAAGTTCCCAAATTTGAAACAAGTTGCACACTAAAAAGCATTTGAGTAATGCTAGAGAGGAAATTTGTTGTTTAATTGTGCTTGGGACCACTCTTTCAAAATACATGTTATTGGCACAAGAGATAGAGGAATGTAGAAGGGAAATAAAAGTAGTTAAATACTATTAAGGGGATATTGCAGCAAGGAGTGTTTCAAGTCCATCTATTTTTTAAGACTAAGATTTAGCATCCACTTCACCAAGACATCTTCCTTGGGAAATATTTTTTAAACACAGTCCTTTATTTCCAAGTGTTTTTAATGGTTACTATGAACAATTATTGGTTGGCCAATGGTTAATGATACATTTATGAAATTGCATGTTTTAGTCTATTCTGAAACTATTAGAAGTTCCAGACACTGAATCGTTTTTCTTTTAATCATGATTTACTTGGCCAAGCTCTCTTATCAATTGTTGACTAGAGAGGTTTGGCAATATTTTTGGCACCCCAAAGGTTTCACCTCAAAATCTCCAAATTGAAGGCATGTCCGTGTACAGGGACATGCATGATTAATATAATTTTTTTTTAAATTTTATGTTTTCAATTTATAATGAATATTAAAAAATAAAACTATCTGGTAATCTCTCTACTTCTTTACTAATTTCATTACCTTTAATCACATATCCTTATTGAACAACCTTTCCCATTGATTAAGAAACATAACTAGAATCAGTCCCATTAATTGAATAAGTTTTATATAATAGTCATAATAGGTAAACACATCTCGAACTTGTATCTATCTCCATAAGAGCTTATCATTGTTGTACCTTAGTATTTTATATCATGCATATTGAATTCGAATAAATCAACCTTAACACAATAAACCTAATACACTGCTTAAGATGGAGTTAACACCTATACGGTGATTAGGAAATCACAGTACATTGATTAGTGATTATAAAGTGTTCCTTATTGATATTCAATCACGATTACTAGTCTCATCTTAGTATAGGGCAATGGTTTTCAATATCACACTCTTTGAATCAGTCATATTAGCATGTTTTAATTTTGTATATGTTGTGGTTAAGATAGCTATATAGAATCACTACTAGTTAGCTTAGTAGGAATATCCCATATAGCTATGATAAGCTTCATTATGTAAATTACTATGACAATGAGTATGATACACAGTTTGTTACATCACTTGTGTTACTTATACTGATATAGGCTTAGTTTTTACTCTCCATAAAGCTTGAACATGGTCTGTTTCATCTAACTAACATGTTGTACTATCATATTACTCTTAATATGTGGTGTTAATTAGGGATAGAAATTACCATAAGTATAGTATCTATGTTCTATCTCTCTAATCATAAGTATAGTGTAAGAGCTTAACCAGCTTGCTTACTTAAACTGAATACAATTGTAGATAAGTTACAAGTAGTAAGCATTCACATAATAAATCACACTTTCTATGAAACGTATAAGGTATGATTACAAGCATGATGATACAAGGAGTAACTCTTGTAATGGGAATTTGGCCTTGTCCCTGTATAGGGACAGGACCGAATTCGACCATGTCCATGTACAGGGACATGTCTGAATTCGGGCTTGTCCATGTACATGAAGAGGGCCGAATTTGGCCCAGTCAACCTCCTAAAACACAAACTGTAAATAACTAAAAAATTATTTAACTGGGAAAGGGAGATATTTACCTAGACCAGTGGCAATGAAATCGTGCATGTCCTTGTACATGGGCATGCCCGAATTCATCCCAGTCAACCTCCTAAAAGACAAATTGTAAATAACTAAAAAAATATTTAACTGGAAAAGGGATATATTTACCTGGACCAGCAGCAACAAACAACAACGAGCTACAACAACCAGTAGTAATGACCTACAGCACCAACTTCCAGCAGTAACCGCCCGCAACAACGACCATCAGCACCAACCACCAACGACAACATCCGCTAGCACCAACCAACAACTAAAACAAATGTACATCAACCACCATTCAAACAGTTCGGGAAAATATGAATGGGGCAATGTGTGGGTGATATATAAAACATTTTTCGATTGAAAGATTTTTTCAGACGAAACATCTTTTCGATTGAAAGATGCTTTCGACCGAAAAAACGTTCAACCAAAAAATGTTACTAGAAAAAAAATCCGTCCGGCTAATATGGTACATGACAGTTGAGGCCATCATCACAGTACTGTTTGATTTGACGTCTAAAGGTTCGGTTGAAAATATGTGTCTTTCGTTCGAAAAAATGTCAGTAGGAATTTTGGAGACTCGGTTCTCACAAAAGTGTTACCCAACTTCATGATTTCACCCATTATATCCCATGGAAAATCAAATTATTTCAAGGTTGTTACACAATAGAGGGAGCCAAGCCATAGTTATTCAAGAACCATAGTGCCATCTAAAGTGAGATCCATGAGATTCATAGCTGAGAAGAGAGTAAGAGTTTGGGTGCCAAGTTGTTGGAGAGATTTGAGTTCTACACTTTTGGCAAAACATACAAAATTCTATAAATATATTTTAATATTTTCTCATTGTAAACTAATGTTTATTCCTCAAAGGATTATATAGTTAAAATACTATTATGTAATGTGTGATTGTTTAAAGGGTATGTGTTTCTTGTTGTTGTTGTTAATGATTGTCATTTAAGAATTAATTTAATAGATATAACAAATAGATTGCATAGACATAAGGGATTGAGATATAAGAATTTAATTTCTTTTAAAGAATCCATATTGAGTGTCATTGAGTGTTTTTTATCCTCGTGTTGGATAAGGACCAAGGGTATCGGAGCGATGATTTCTCAGTTTTGTAGAAGATATATACATATAATACCCATGGAAAATGTCCTAGGAGAGAGATAATTGAGGAGTTGCAAGGATGTGGTTAGTAGATCTAAGAGGATAATTAAGATTTGAAGAAATAATTCAACACTTCAAAGAAAAAAACAAGTAGCTAAAAAATAAATTGGATGGCTAATTAAAACTCCTTGAGAGAAACATGGATAAACTACAGAGTGTAGCATGAACAATAGAATGAACAAACTTGAGGAGTACCATGTACGTATGATGGTCCTTTAGATGTTTCCACATGCTTCTTGGGAAGGGCACACTTGTGTTATGCAACTCTTGGGGGGAAACAATTATTCACCCTCATTCATGGATAATTACTCCACTCATCCATTAGAATTGGAAGCATTCTTCTTCTCCATGCACATGAAGGAACCTCTAGGAAGCCATGGATTTTTATGCATGGAAATGGCAAGATAATCCCATGAAATTATGGTTGGTAAGAGCTTGTGGAGGTTGGGGACTTGCTTTCTCCTCTAGGTTATTCCCAAAAGGAACCTACATTGTTGGACTCTTCTCTACTTGCATTGGGAGGGAAGAAGATCCTTAAGGGATTGTGGAATAGAGAAAGGGAAGATCTTCCTTGTGTTGAAAACGAGAAGAGAGTGCTATGGTAGATTGATGGTTGGATGAGGGACCGTGTTGCTCAACAATGAGTAGATTGGTTTTCTTATGAGACCAATGGGTTGGATTAAGTGAGATTAGAGCCCCATAAGAACTTCCTTCGTGTTGGTGGTATCATGGTCTTGCTTGAGGTGAAATCCATAGTTGATATATATGGTTGAGCAATGAATCATTCCTCAACAACCAATTTTGGTGGACTTCACTTGAAACAAATAATATTTTTCATAATCAACAATGTGTGGAATGCTTATGTTTACAATAATGGATAAATAATGAATTTGAAATATGCACGTTATTTCTGCTACTATTTGTAGGTGCAAATGAATTCCAAATTATATTGTTGTTAGAGGTAGAATTCAACCTAATGAAATTATATTGTGGTTATAGTGCCCCAATGGCCAAGACATGCATTCAGATACTAAACATAAATGTTCAACATATATCATTAGTGTTCCTATTATATTTATACATAAGTATATTAACAGATGATGTTGATAAGTCGTATTGTTATAACACATGATGTTGATAGTTGTATTCCATGCATTTGTGGCATATATTTGCTAGGTTAGTTCCGTGTAGGGTAGGTATTTCCCTAATAATACATTTACATTTTTTAAGGATTTCAATATTATATTAAATATAATATTTTAAGTAACTATTTCAATTAAAAAAATCATATTTATAAATATATAGATAAATAAAAACATATAATTAAGTATTAAAACATGTAAATTTTGATGATTATTATTAATTTAAATATATTTTGGGTTGGGTATTTTTGGGATATCACAAATCACAATTTTTTGTTGTTTAAATGACATTTCTTAATCTAGAATTGAATCCAACATGCTGAAAAACCCCTCCAACATTCAGATTATCCGTAATTCTCCCTTGTAAAATAAAAAATCACCCAAAAAAAATAAAACTGAGAACAATTAAACTACAATAACATAATTTATGTAAAAAGACAAAAATATTTGAAAAAAAAAATAGTTATCTGAAAATTTCTTTTCTCTGAAAAAGAAAAAAACAAAACTATGTAATTGACAAAAATTAACCATTAAAATATAAAATATACTTTCAATTTGAGTACAAATGGTTTAAAAATTATTTACGGGTTGCCCTTTGAAATTCAAATTCAGTATCTATTTTCGAATTTATGTCAAGGAGACGTTCATTCAGTAGGTGGAGCTTTAATTGGGTATAAAAAAAATTCAAATTTAAAAAATAGACATTAAAATATACTTAAATTTTAGTCAAAATTGTTTAAAAATTATTTACGTGTTACCGTTTGAAATTCAAATTCAAATTCACGATCTATTTTCAAATTTATGTCAAGGAGACCTTCGGTTAGTATGTGGAGCTTTAATTGGGGGTATAGACGTTGATTGCAATAATGTTTGAGCATTGCATTTAATGGTATAGATGTTGATTGACAATAATACCAAGGAGACCCGGATTAGCATGGAGAGCTTTATAGGGTTATATGTGTTAGATTGCTATAATGTTTGAGCATTGCATTTAAAGGGTTTTGACTATGGTTGTCTTTGATTTAGTAGTAGTCAATGAAGACTATTCTATCAATTCATTGTCTTGTACTTTTAAGTTTAATTTATAATGGTATTTAAAAACAGAGTTTTTAGAGGTATAAGTTTTGTGTTTTTATTTTTATTTTAATTGTTGGGAAAATCATAATTTTAAAATATACACATTGTGTTTTGAATATATAAATTAATTCAACATTCTATGGATTGAAATGTTAAAATTTTATATTTATTAAAACTTTTTTATTTTTATTTAAGTTGTCCTTCATTTAGTAGTAGTCAATGAAGATATTTAGTAGTAGTCAATGAAGACATTTAGTAGTAGACTATGGTTGTCCTTCATTTAGTAGTAGTCAATGAAGATATTTTTAAGTTTAATATATAATGGTTTTTAAAAAACTCAATCATAAATGTATTTGTCCTTGATATGTTTGTCCTTGATTTAATAGTAATCAATGCAAATATTTTTAAGTTTAATTTATAATGGTTTTTAGAAAACTCAATCATAATCATAATCATAAGTGTATTGTATATAAATTTTGTATTTAATATGTTTGTCTTTGATTTAGTAGTAGTCAATGCAGATATTTTTAAGTTTAATTTATAATGGTTTTTAGAAAACTCAATCATAATCATAAGTGTATTGTATATAAATTTTGTATTTAATATGTTTGTCCTTGATTTAGTAGTAGTCAATGCAGATATTTTTAAGTTTAATTTATAATGATTTTTAGAAAACTCAATCATAATCATAAGTGTATTGTATATAAATTTTATATTTAATATGTTTGTCCTTGATTTAGTAGTAGTCAATGCAGATATTTTTAAATTTAATTTATAATGATTTTTAGAAAACTCAATCATAATCATAAGTGTATTGTATATAAATTTTGTATTTAATGTATAAATTGGAATTTACATTGTAATATTAGAATTTTATGTTTATTGAAATATTTTTTAATTTTATTTTTTATTTTTTTATATATAATAAATCGATATCAACATTATAATATTAAAATTTTATATTTATTGAAATATTTTTCATTTTTCATTTTTATTTTTTTATATATAATTTGTAAAGTTGAAACCATCAACTTTAACATCAACTTTAACTTGTAATAAAATTGCCGAACTATATTACAAGTTAGACCCATCATTTTCTTGAATCCACTAATATATATAATTCTGGAATCAACTAATATATTTGTGTCTAAGTTTATTATTATTTTTTATATATTAAATATTAAGAATTTG
>JASDQU010250475.1:0-16352 GCA_032191745.1 Picea mariana | reverse complement strand
AGAAAAAGACTGCCTATCATTTCGAAGAAGAAGAGGTTTTCTCCCTTTATGGGTTTCCTCGTGAAAATCTGTCTCTGTGTGTATTTTATGTGTGACTGATGATCTTTACTCTTACTGTCCATATGCTGTATGATTGGTTGATGACACATGAAGAAATCTTAATAATTGTTAAGAAGGTGTAAAATTGTTTAAGCTTATAAACAACTGATTCACCCCCCCTCTCAGTTGTTCTAGTATTTCCAACAATGTTAAAGGTCCATTGGCCAACATGAGTTGTCTCCGTCGCCTACCTTGCTTACGGATTTTGAGGATCGATTGTTGAGATGACATGGTATAATTTCCTCTTTCCTCGTGTAATTGGAGGGTAAAATTGTGTGCATCGAGGTTGAAGTAGTCGATGCACCTCTTGACTACAATCTCTTGTTAGGATGGAGCTGAAATTACGCAATGGATGCGGTTGTAGCCACTATTTTTTGGGTTCTATGCTTTCCTCATGAAGGTCAGATTATAACCGTAGACTAATTCTCCTTCTCCCATCCTGACCCTTCATCGGGGGCATCCACGGTCCCTATCATTGATAACTCGCAACTAGGCACTGTCAACTTAGGTTTCAGATTGTTTTCGTCGTTGATGGGAACTTTTGATTATCTGCCACCTTCTAATGATGTGAGGTTTATTTCGGTCGTCCCTGAACAGCCGAAGGCTTCAATTTTTCAAGTGTCGTCTTTTAAAATGAGCTACTTTCACGAGCCGAGGAATTTACCTTCCACATCGGCTTCGATGGAAGGGATATGGCACCTTGGCATGGCCATTCCCTTATCCGTTGTTGAGGTTGCATACAGTTTTGTCCAGCAAGCCTCGCACAACCTTGATCCGGCTCCCCCACAAGAGATAGATCCAGTTCTCGAGCCTATTTGGGCTCAAGAATCTCTCACTTCTCAGGACCCTTTAGACTTAGTTTTTCCCTCTGATGAGGCGATTCTGGAGGCAATGAATGGTTCCGACAGACCTTGGGATGATCTTCACCATAGGTCTTATTTTCTTCCTGAGATTAGGAGAATAGAGGCAAGAGATTTTTATATGACCATGAATGAGATAACCCTTGTCCTATTAACCCTATGGCTACGCACAAAGTATATACCGAGGTCAACATGGAAAGTATTGCTGCAATGATTCCTATCAATATCTCCAAAACCCCGGGCGTCGTGGAGAATGTCTTCGTCAGAGTAGATTGCTCCCCCGAAGAGATTCAAATTTACACTGAGTTGTTTAAAGAGTTTCATGATGTTTTTTCCTGGTCTTATGAGGAGATGCCAGGCATCGATCCATGAATTGTTGAACACAAAATCATGACTTATCCTGATGTCAAATCGGTCCGACAGAAGCTTCACCCGGTCAATCCTCAAAAAACAGCGGCGATAAAGGTGGAAGTAGAGAAACCCCTCAAAGATGGTTTCATCTACCCCGTACAATTGACGGAATGGGTATCAAAGCTGGTTCCTATCAACAAGAATCAGGGAACGATTCACATTTTTATGGATTTTCGTGATTTGAACAAAGCTTGCCCGAAAGACAATTTTCCAACCCCGTTTATTGATCATATTGTCGATGAGTGTGCGGGTTGTGAAGAATTTTATTTCATGGACGGTTTTTTGGGATATAATCAAATTCAAATCAAGCCCAAGGACCAACATAAAATGAATTTTATTTGTCCTTGGTGTACCTACGCGTATTGAAAGATGTCATTTGGCATGNTGATTGGTTGATGACACATGAAGAAATCTTAATAATTGTTAAGAAGGTGTAAAATTGTTTAAGCTTATAAACAACTGATTCACCCCCCCTCTCAGTTGTTCTAGTATTTACAACAATAAAAAGATATGAGAAGCTATAAGAATCCATTAACCCCTCCAAAAGAAAAGGTGATTTAAAAAAGATTCGAGATCATTTAAGGGAAGTGGTCATATATTGAAATTTATAAAGGAACCTTAAAGTTCAAGCTATACCTAATTATTCACTAAGTTTCACTTCAAATATAAAAGGACCCATTCCAAGGATTGAAGAAACATTTAAAAATCATTTATTATGGAAGAATATCAAGATAATTCATAAATACAATCACGAATATTGAAAGGAGAACTAGGACATTATAAAGCGAGCAATAAAAAAATTACAGTTTGAAATTGAGAAGGAAAAATATTTTAACGGGTTAACACAGAAAGATAATTGTTACTTCAAAGAGCGTGTTCAGAACTCATTGCACAAAATGAAGAACTAAAGACTGAAAGACAAAAAATGGACCAAGACTTACTAGAACGAGATGAAGAAATATTACGATTAAAAAATCATAATCAAAATTTACTAGTTAAAATCATAAAGTTAAAAGACAAGAAGCAAGGGAATACAAATTCAGAACAAGAAAATCAAGGTCTCAAGGAGAAATCAATTGAAAAGGAGGAAGAAATCTCCTGCCTAAGGAACCTTAACCAGAAGTTACTTGAACAAATTAAAATCTTAAAGGACAAAAGAAAGGAGAATCTAGAATCAGAAAAAGACAATAGGTCAAAAAATAAGGAAGAACTTTTACGATTAAGATGATATAATCAAGATTTATTAAATCAGATTAAAAAGTTGAAGCATGATAAGAAGACTTTACAAGAAAAACTAGATCACAAAACATCATTAGTCAATAAGGAAATGTCGACAGACCCAATCAACCGTACAACTCAAAAGGAGGCAAATCCATCTCATGTAAATAAGTTTTCAAATGTCAAGGTACAAACAAGCCATAGATATCAAGAAGACTCAATTCCAAAAGTTAATCAAGAAAAATATGCAACTATAAGAAGTAAAGATTGTAGAATTCCTGCAGAAACCCCCGATAGATCTAGAATTCTAGTTAAATTGAACACAAACAATTTGTTGATATTCAAGAGATGAGAGAAAGATTTTGCTCCATAAATCAGAGAATTATATTAATAAAAAATGAATATACATGAGCAACCATCCTCAAAAAGAAGAGAGGAGGTGAATATATAGAATTTCCAACATAGAAATTCTAGTCAAAAAAAGCTAGAAATAGCTAAAATAGGTGTCATAAGCTAAGGGAGACCACATAGTTCGACCTAGACCACTAAAGATACATGTCACACACTCATTAATGTCCACAAGAATCAAGTGATGCGCATTATCTCACTTAAGATCACTTAACTGACAAGAGAAGCAGTTCCAACTCACTTAACTGACCCGAAATAGTAGTTACTAATAATAGTAACGACAAAAATCATTAATTAAGGAATAAATCTCTCACTCAAAGAGGAAGTGCACATTCCCCAATAATAGATGATTTTTGTTGTTACTATTATTAGTAACTACTATTTCGGGTCAGTTAAGTGAGTTGGAACTGCTTCTCTTGTCAGTTAAGTGAGCTTAAGTGAGCTAATGTGCATCACTTGACTCTTGTGAACATTAATGAGTGTGTGAAATGTATATTTAGTGGTCTAGGTCGAACTATGTGGTCTCCCTTAGCTTATGACACCTATTTTATCTATTTCTAGCTTTTTTTTACTAGAATTTCTATGTTGGAAATTCTATATATTCACCTCCTCTCTTCTTTTTGAGGATGGTTGCTCATGTATATTCATTTTTGATTAATATAATTCTCTGATTTATGGAGCAAAAAATTTCTCTCATCTCTTGAATATCAGCAAATTGTTTGTGTTCAATTTAACTAGAAGTCTAGATCTATCGGGGTTTCTGCAGGAATTCTACATAGTACCAGAGTTAGATTGAATCTAGTGGATTGTACACAATTTTATTTGTAGGTATAGATCATCAGGATGTGCAGCAAGAAACAATGGATCATCTCTCTCAGCTCACAAAACTCATTCTAAATCCTTTCAATTACTTCGAATGGAAGACAAAGATCTCTCTGCTCCTCCGAAGTAATTGAAAGGATTTAGAATGAGTTTTGTGGGCTGAGAGAGATGATACATTGTTTCTTGTTGTGCCTCCTGATGATCTATACCTGCAAATAAAACCATGTACAATCCACTCGATTCAATCTAGCTCTGATACCATGTAGAATTCCTGCAGAAACCCTGATAGATCTAGAATTCTAGTTAAATTGAACACAAATAATTTGTTGATATTCAAGAGATGAGAGAAAAAAATTTCTCCATAAATCAGAGAATTATATTAATCAAAAATGAATATACATGAGAAACCATCCTCAAAAAGAAGAGAGGAGGTGAATATATAGAATTTCCAACATAGAAATTCTAGTCAAAAAAAGCTAGAAATAGCTAAAATAGGTGTCATAAGCTAAGGGAGACCACATGGTTAGACCTAGACCATTAAAGATACATGTCACACACGCATTAATGTCCACAATAGTCAAGTGATGCGCATTAGCTCACTTAAGCTCACTTAACTGACAAGAGAAGCAGTTCCAACTCACTTAACTGACCCGAAATAGTAGTTACTAATAATAGTAACGACAAAAATCATTAATTAAGGAATAAATCTCTCACTCAAAGAGGAAGTGTGAATTCCCCAATAATAGATGAGTTTTTTCATGGGGGAGTTGGAATAAATCATGCATAAATCAAGAAAATCAAGAATAAATCGAGAAAATCAAGAACCGGGAGTTGAGTCTTGATCTAAAATTAGCAATTTTCCCTAAAATCTAGGGATGAGGCGCCCTTCTTCTCTATGTGGCCAAATTAGGTGAAATAAAGTGTAAATGGATGTATTAACCAAGATCTAGGAGTCTAAGCTAGGTATAAACTAATGTAAGTTAGGGTTATTCTCCAACAAAGATCAAGTTGCGAGGATGCCTTATCGACATCCTAATCACAAAAATCGATACTTCAACTAATCAATGTATCAACAGAAACAAATAACCTCTATGTCAAAGAATATTACTTCCACTACAAGTGAGGGTCAAAATAAAAACAATCACGGGAGTAGAAATGTATCAAGTTCTTTCTAAGAACCCTATAAACTCCCCATGCAGAAGATCGAATTAGGATGGGCAAACTCCTTTACAATGCGATAGTTCTGCTCAACACTTAGAAGGTCCTATCGTCTCAGGTCCTCAATGATTACTAACTCAATAAAGAAAGAAGCATGAGAAAATAATCACAAGCTAGAGCAAGACATAAGTCTTCCATAAAGTATGCTTTGAGGACAAAGCATTTTTAAGGGGAAGGCAATGTTATGAACATAAATATACATATAAAATAGATATTCATAACATAATAATTACTTAATAAATAATAATTATGAATAATGAAAGGTCATGTCTCAAAGGACATGACTATTAGTTAAGGGCACCCCTGCGTGTGTANGCATGAGAAAATAATCACAAGCTAGAGCAAGACATAAGTCTTCCATAAAGTATGCTTTGAGGACAAATCATTTTTAAGGGGAAGGCAATGTTATGAACATAAATATACATATAAAATAGATATTCATAACACAATAATTACTTAATAAATAATAATTATGAATAATGAAAGGTCATGTCTCAAAGGACATGACTATTAGTTAAGGGCACCCCTGCGTGCGTATATAAACAAGCCCTCATTCTCAATCATATTATCTTATATCTTATATCTTATCTATTTATATATTATTTACAGTCCTACATGGATTACTTTGTTATATTCCAAGTATTTTGGATAATTCTTGTGTGAGTGAACTTTGTTCATCTCAACTGCACACAATAGTAGACATGTGCTAAAGTGGAGTTTTTTTTTTAAATCTATTTTTATTTCTGAGTTTAGTGATTGGTTTCATCAGTTACCTGGGTTGTCCTAAGTCCCTTTCTAGATTTGCTCTCTTGAAATMTGAAAGTTTATCATACGAAAAAAGAAAAGACCTTAATCTTGGTTTTCCCAACATTCTTGTGTTATTTTTAGCTTTCATTTTTAGGGGGGCCATGAATCGTGTATTCTGCAGTTTATTTTAGCATCTTTTGTTAGTTTTTCTTTGATTAAAAGAAAATAARAAAACCTGGTTTTGTACTAGTTAGGTCTTTCTTTCTTTGCATTGTTTGCATTGTTATTTGAAAAAGAAAAAGATATTAGCATAGGTTTTTGTTTTCTTCTCATATGGAAAGCATTTCAAAAGAAAAGTAAGAAATAAAATCCGTTYGTTTGCCTCTTTTGCATTAGAAACGAAAATTTTGAGAAATATTTGCATTTTAAGGTTTGAAGGATTGTTCATGCATTTTATTTTTGAAACTCTTTTTGATTTGAAGAATTAGTGTAAAGTTTTCTTTGCCAATGTTCTTTTAAGTTTCATTTTTGTAAGAGTCTCAAACAACATTAGTTGCACCTCCATACCCCTTGAGTAAGAACAACCACTAAAATGAACACTAAACTTAAAATGTATTAGACTTTGTTTCTAGGGTTCACAAATAAATTTAGGGTTGGGGCCTTGGATTAGGATTTGAGAGATAACTCTACAAGGCCATTAAAACAAGCATAAGAGTCTGAGCTAGGGAGAGTCTCAAATCCAGTTATTGTATAAGTATCATTGTGTAATATTCCAGATATAAAATAGTATGGAGAACAAAAATAATTAGCTAGAAATGGCAGATGAACAACAATATAACCAAAACAACACCACAATAATACCAAAATGATACCATAATAACACCAGAAAGAGAACTTTGATTACTGAGAGTAATCTTCACTTTCCTCTTCGACGGGGAAACCTCCAGCAGAGCAGAGCTCTATTACAATAATATCCAAGACAAAATGTTGCATACCCTCGACTCCTATTTATACTAAATATGTCTATCTAAAGAACAATCTAGAGGAAAGTCCTTCTAGAAGCAAAAGCTTGTATTAGGTCTTCTTACATTAGACTTATTCTTCCTTATTGCTAGGCCTTATTAATATTCACCTTTATTACATGGAAATATATTATTCTACCTACTTGAGGGGTTAGGTCCCTAACATGTCCTCCCCCTTAAAAACAACCTTGTCCTCAAAGCTTGAGATGAGGAAATTGTTGCAGAATGGTAGCTAGTTCCCAAGTGGCATATGTTGGAGTTGTATCTTTCCACTAGACTAACACTTCCTTGATGGTTCACTAACGCAGATGACGCTCATGCTGGTCCAAAACTGCTTGTGGTTGTAGCCAAATGGAGCCTTCTTCATCCAACTCGGGAAGGTTGGTTTGAGTTTTCCACTTAGTTCCAATAACCTTCTTTAAAAAAGAAACATGAAAAACAAGATGGAGCTTAGAATGACTGGGCAAAGCTAACTGATAGGTCGCCTTTCCCACACACTTGATAATGGTATAAGGACCATAAAATTTGGGCACCAGTTTCTAACAATGGTCAGCCTTGAGGGAATTTTGCTTGTAAGGCTACAGTCAAAGAAACACTTGATCCCCTTCTGCAAATTGACGTTTAGAGGGACCTTGATCTGCTTTTTGCTTCATGCGATTCTGGGCCATGACCAAATTCTCTTGGAGGGTATGGAGAATAGCCTCTCGAACTGTAAGAGTTTGGTCAACTGCCTGGACCTTCAAGACACCTGGAAAATATGAGAGAATTGAAGGTGGATTTTTGTTCATATATAGCTTCAAAAGGAGTCATGTGGGTAATTGTATGGTAAGAAGTGTTGTACCACCATTCAAATAGTGGTAACCATTGAGCCCACTGATTTTGCATTTCCAATGCAAAACACCTCAAATATGTTTCCAAACACTTGTTGATAATTTCATTTTGACCATTAGTTTGGGGATGATAAGTTGTGCTGAGATGAAATTGGGTGACTTGTAGCTTGAACAGTTCTTGCCAAAAATTGTTGGTGAAAGTTGGGTCGCGATCAAAAACAATAGAATGTGGCATGCCATGAAGCTTGAAGACCCGATCCATGAAAATTTGAGCCACATTGGATGTTGTAAATGGGTGTTGAAGAGAACTTAAATGAGAATACTTGGAAAGACGATCAACTACCACCATGATGATTGATTTATTGCCCGATTTAGGTAAGTCTACAATAAAATCGATAGAGATATCCCACCAAATAACAGGTGGAATCGAAAGCGGTTGTAGTGTGCCAAGAGATTTGATTGTTTTCCCTTGTTGTGTTGACACGCATCACATTCAACCACAAAATTACGAACGTCCTGTTTCATACCATCCCAGAAAAAGAACGTTTGACCCGGTCATAGGTTTTGGTAAATCCAGAGTGCCCAGTGGTGGGTGTAGCATGAAACGCAGAAAGTACTGTGGATTTAAGTTTGGATCATTTACTTAAATACAAATGACCTTTGTATCAAAGCTCATCATTGAGCCAAGAGTACCCTGGGGAGACTGGAGAATTGGACTACAATTGTTGTATCAGATGCAAACTTTTGGGATCGTGTAGCCATTCATAGCGAACAACTTGGAGCCAATCTGGTACAATGAAGGAGAGAGAAAAAAGGTATCCTTCATCTTCATATTTTCTGGAAAGTGCATCAGCAACCACATTGTCTTTTCCTTTCTTGTAAATGATCTCATAATCATATCCAAAGAGCTTAGTCACCCATTTTTGTTTCTCTGGGGAGAAAAGATGTTGTTCCAGAAAATACTTGAGGCTTTGATGATCTATCTTAATTTGGAAGTGTTTCCCCAATAGATAAGGGTGCCAAAGATCCATGGCATGAAAAATAACCAACATTTCCTTTTCATAGATTGATTTTCCCAAATTTCGCTCTGACATTTTTTTGCTAGTAAAGGCCAAAGGCCGACCCTCTTACATAAGGACGGTGCCAATTCCTTTCCCAGAAGCATCACATTCCAGGACAAAGGTCTTTGTGAAATCAGAAAGGGCCAGGAATGGAGTGGTGCACATGGCCATCTTCAAGGTTTGAAAAGCCTAAGAAGCTATTGGATTCCAAGTGAAAGAATTCTTTTTAAGGAGAGAAGTGAGAGGTGTTGCGATCTTTCCATAATTCTTAACAAACTTGCGATAATAACCTATTAAATCCATAAATCCACACAAGATTTTGAGAGTTTTTGGGTGAGTCCAATATTGCATAGCTTCAATCTTTTTAGGATCCACCCTGACACCGGCCTTGCCAACAAGATGACCCAAGTACTCGACTTCTGAGGCCCAAAAGAACATTTAGATTGTTTGAGGAAAAGTTGGTGTTGAGAGAGTATATGGAGAACTCGATCCACATGAGCAAGATGGGATGTCCAGGTTTTACTATAGATGAGGATATCATCAAAGAAAACTAAGACAGAATGACGGAGAAAAGGACAGAAGACATGATTCATGAGGCTTTGGAAAGTGGAGGGAGAATTATGCAAGCCAAAGGGCATGACCAATAACTCACAGTGGCCCTCATGAGTTATAAATGTAGTCTTAGGAATGTCTGCCTCTTTCATACTGATCTGGTGGTATCCAGAACAAAGATCAAGTTTAGTAAATAAATGGGCACCACTCAATTCATCCAAGAGGTCATCAATGAAAAGAATGAAAAATTTGTCTTTAATGGTGAGTTTGTTGAGGGCGCGGAAGTCAGGAAACATGTGCCAAGAACCTTCTTTATTAAGGACCATGACCACAGGAGAAGAGTAGGGGCTCGTACTAGGGTGGTAACACTTGCGTTGAGCAGTTCTTGAACAATTTTCTTAATTTCATTTTTTTGGGAAAAGGGGTGACAATAGGGACGGATATTTGGAGGAAGGCTTCCTAGGACAAGGGGAATGGAATGATAATGAACACCACAAGAAGGACGGAGTCCCTGGGGAGTGGAAAAAACCCCTTGATGTTTAGATAGGATGGATTGGAGGTCTTGCGGCATAGAGGGTGTCTCAGTTGCTTGTATGGCATGGAGTTGGGAAATAATGCCAGAATGACCTTTTTTGATGCCTTGGAACTTATATTGTTGGCCCTTCTAGTCGAATTTCATGGTTAATTCCTTAAAATCCATGAGATTGGGACCCAAAGTCCTTATCCATTCTACACCTAACACAATGTCACAACCTCCCATGTCGATAGAAAACATATGAGATTTCAGGTGGTATTCACCAATTTGGAGACACACATTTTCACAATGCCCTCCACATTTCATGGACTTGCCATTGGCAATCATGATTTGAAAATTATTGACTGCACGAATATAGAAATTAGTTTCTTGGGAAATGTGGCGATGAATAAAATTATGGGTGATTCCACTCTCAACAAGAATGATGACCTTCCTATGCTTAATGTAACAAATTATCTTGAGGGTTTTAGGAGAAGAGAAGCCAATGAGAGCATTTAGGGAAATGATCGGTTCTACTTTGGGAGGGTCTAAGGGAGGGGTCCTGTCAGTGGGTTCAGGTGACACAGACACAAGGGAAGTCTCAACATCCTCTTCCGAAACATCCTCCGAGATGGCCATAAAAATATTTTGTTCCTTACAATTGTGCCCAGGAAAATAATTGTCATCAAAATTATAACAAAGGCCTTTGAGTTGGTGTTCAACCATTTTGGCCCTGGTCAATTTTTGGATCTTTAGTGGAGTAGAAGGAGGAGTGGGAGTGATTGGTTTAGTGTGAGGAATAAAGGACAGTTTTGGTTTTGACAAGAGACAACTTGTTCTGCNAAGGGAGGGGTCCTGTCAGTGGGTTCAGGTGACACGGACACAAGGGAAGTCTCAACATCCTCTTCCGAAACATCCTCCGAGATGGCCATAAAAATATTTTGTTCCTTACAATTGTGCCCAGGAAAATAATTGTCATCAAAATTATAACAAAGGCCTTTGAGTTGGTGTTCAACCATTTTGGCCCTAGTCAATTTTTGGATCTTTAGTGGAGTAGAAGGAGGAGTGGGAGTGATTGGTTTAGTGTGAGGAATAAAGGAGGGTTTTGGTTTTGACAAGAGACAACTTGTTTTGCTTCCTTATCTCTTTTAGTAGTGTCCACCCAAGTCTGAGGTTGAGCCATGAGGACACAGGCATGAATCTCATCATTGAGGCCACTGATAAAACATTCTCAAAAAAAGCATCAGACATGCCCTCTATATGAAAATCCAGTCACTCAAAAGAAGCTATAAAGTCTTCCACTGTGCCAGATTGTTTCAACTTTTTCAAACGACCTAAATGGTTGGTGGCAGTGTCAAAGCGTTCATAAAGCTCTGCCACAAAGTGTGTGCAAGCCACATACCCTTGGCGGACATTTTTTTCTCCATTTCCACCATTGCCAACATTCTTGATCTAGATGGAGAACACCATACCGGAGTTTGTCCAACTCATTCGTAATACCATACAAAGAGAAATAATGTTCCATTTGAGTTACCCAGCCAGTGGGAGCCGAGCCATCAAATTTGATCATATCCACACGCGGAAGGTGTAGGTCACGCTGAAAGTGATGGGGATAAAAATTCTAGGAATGAGAGGAAGTTTCACATTGGGTATGCAAAGGTGGTTCAGATGATGGAAGATCTGTAGGGATATGTAGCTTGGAATAGATCATCATAGTGACAGATTCAATATGGGTAGCAATGTGTTGTTCAAGGTCCTATTTGAGTTCCTCGATTGTGGCAATGATGGAGGAATGCATGTTTTTATTGATGATGGCAATATTGGCACTGAGTTGTCTCACTTCTTGTTGGGTTTCTTTGAAATTAGAGTGTAAGGTATTGAAGCGAGCTTCCAAGTCTTGGCTACAGGTATGGGCCATAATGAAGAGGAAAGACGAGAATGGGTAGGTGGGACCACACAGAAAATGGCTTATGAGTGAAGTGTATCACAACGATCAGGGAGATGAGTTGAATCTAATGGGGTAAAGCCCAAATAAGGGTGCTGGAAGGGGTCGGGTCCACGAGAAATTATTTGTTGAAAAATGATAGGTATGACTGTGATAAGAGAAAAGAGAGAAATCCAATGGAACAGGTCTCAAATAATGGTGCCAATAAGATCCATATTTATTTATTTTTTACTCCTGCGGAGTTATACTCAGATCTGAAGAATACTGCAGTGATGAAATGCCCAAATGCTTAACAGGAAGAAATGTGTAGTAATTTCGCAACTCGAATGTAGGAGACACAGTTACGCGACAATAGATCTTGTTTTTTCTATTTTTGTTTCCGTCCCAAAGGTTAGGGTATTCAAGGTTTCTACAAACAAGGGTTTGCCCTGTGCTATAGATATCTTATATACGTGCAGGGTCCAACAGTAGTACTCGACCCAACATCTTAGGGCACCAACTAAGGAGGCTAGATCATGCCCTTAGTCGCACTACCCGACTACGTAGGTACTAGAGAGTATCTTCCCGAGTGTTGTTTTTGGTGGCACTATAGTAGTCAGGCGATCGATCGATTTATCTATGGAGGGCTTCAGGCGATCTGGGTCGATCTATATACAAGTGTTGTCTGAAGTGATACCACTCAAAGGGGTACCAACAGGGGTTACAAGGGTGGCCAACAGATGTGCACTTAAGTATCACTTGTATTTTCTGCATGTTTGTGTTAATGTTTATGCCATTATTATAGTTCTTTGCATTTCAATAGATAACAACAACATAAAGACAAGATCACTGAGAAATACATAATCACAAGAGACACATCATCTATCCTGGGAAACCCTCTAGGGGAAGAAAACCCAACAAAACTTCCTTATTATAGATAGCCAATACAATGCCAAGAGATAACTCAAGCTAATACAGAAGATCCTCTCCAAAAGATGCGCCACTCTCTCTCTTTCTTCTCCAACTACAATTCTGAAACTTGTCTCTCAAATGAGCAAGTGAGTTGTGTGTCTAAGTGAGGCACTGGCCTCTTTATTTATACAAGACTGGCACGTGTGAAGTGTCTCTTCATTAATAGGGCCGACTTCTCAAACTGGGTGGTTATAACCACCTTTAATATTTTCTAGGGCCTCTTTAATATCTGTTGGGGCAGACTTCTTATTCTGCCTATTATAATTATCATTTGACCAATCTGCAAAAGGGGATTTGGTCCTATTACAATAACCAACATGATCAATCCGCAATGGGGATTGATCCAATGGATAATATATCAGATAATAATAAGAATACACTTTGCAGTTACATTATTTCAACACTCCCCCTTAACAAGAAGGGTATTATTCAACAGCATCAGGTGAGAGAGAGGTCTACATCATCAGCGACATCGGGAGGGCAGCATCATTAATATCATCTTGGAGCACTGATTGGCATATCTATAAATCATCGAAAGTTTTCTTCATTGGCAGGCAACATCATTCTCAAAGGAATGCAATCATCATCTGCATCAATATGGATTAGTATAAAACTAATACATCATAATCATCACAACACGAGGCTGGCTCATCATCATCATATTAGAATGGCTTTACGTCACAACTATCAAGCCAGAAGCATAGTTCTAGTCTCGTCTCATAATCTTTCTTTACGTCACAGCAATAAAGATGGAAGCAAGATACTCGTCCTGCTTTATGTCACAACCATAAGGTCAGAAGCAGGATGCTAGATTGGTTTTACGTCACAGCTATCCAGCCGGAAGCACAGTGCTAGCCTTATCTTAGCATCTTGTTTTACATCACAACCATAAGGTCGGAAGCAAGGTATACATCCTTCTTTATGTCACAACCATCAGGTCGGAAGCAGGATAGTAGACTGGCTTTACGTCACAGCTATCTAGCCGGGAGCTCAGTACTAGTCGCATCACATCTTCTTGCTTTACATCACAGCCATAAGGTTGGAAGAAACGAACACGTCCTGCTTTACATCACAACCATCAGGTCGAAAGCAGGGTACTAGACTTGCTTTACGTTGTAGCTG
Organism: Picea mariana; assembly: GCA_032191745.1. Classification (NCBI taxonomy): domain Eukaryota; kingdom Viridiplantae; phylum Streptophyta; class Pinopsida; order Pinales; family Pinaceae; genus Picea; species Picea mariana. The sequence goes on along the minus strand of JASDQU010250475.1, from coordinate 2,572 downwards.
TACAACCAGAAGCATAGTACTAGTCATATCACATAATATTTCTTTATGTCACAACCATAGGGTCGGAAGCAAGGTATACGTCCTTCTTTACGTCACAACCATAAGGTTGGAAGCAGGGAATATCTCATCACAGCAACTACTCCCCCTTTCGAGTAAGGTCCTTTCAGACTATGCCAATGTTATCTCGAAAGTACTCAAACTTTACATGATATAGGGGATTGGTCAACACATCAGCAACCTATTCATCCGTGCTAATGTACTGGAGCTTTATGACTCCTCTCTGCACCATGTCATGGATGTAATGATATCGGATCTCTATGTGCTTCGTCTTATCATGAAATACAGGATTCTTTGTCATCTTTATGCATCTTTGGTTTTCACATAGGATCAAGGTTGCTTCCATCTCCAGGACAAATAGACTGGTCAACAACTTTCGAAGCCATATAGATTAGTAGCTAGTAGAATATGCAACAATGTATTATTCTTATGCTGTGCTGAGAGCAATGCTAGATTGCTTTCTACTTTGCCATGAGATCATGGATAATCCCAAACTGAAACAGCATCTAGAAGTGCTTTTCCTATTAGCAACGCTTCCTGCCCAATCTGAATCAGTGTATCCACTCAATGTGAAATCATGATCTCCGTCATAATTGAGACCACAATCTAATGTACCCTTAAGGTACCTCATCACATGTTTTGCAGCCNCCATATAGATTAGTAGCTAGTAGAATATGCAACAATGTATTATTCTTATGCTGTGCTGAGAGCAATGCTAGATTGCTTTCTACTTTGCCATGAGATCATGGCTAATCCCAAACTGAAACAACATCTAGAAGTGCTTTTCCTATTAGCAACGCTTCCTGCCCAATCTGAATCAGTGTATCCACTCAATGTGAAATCATGATCTCCGTCATAATTGAGACCACAATCTAATGTACCCTTAAGGTACCTCATCACATGTTTTGCAGCCACAAGGTGAACATGTCTGGGCTCTACCAGAAACTGACTCAAGGTTTTCACGGCAAAACAAATGTCTGGTCTGGTGTTTGTCAGGTACATTAGCGATCCAATAATCTGTTTGTACAAGGTGGCATCAATCGATTCTGACGAAGTGTCGACCAACAACTTCAGTTTTGGTTCCATGGGTGTATTCATGGGCTTGCATTCCAACATGTCGAATCTCTTCAGGATTTCGACTGCATACTTTCCTTGGTTAAGGAAGATTCTCTCTAGAATTTTCCATACCTCAAGACCTAAGAAATAATGCATTAGGTCAAGGTCTTTCATTTCAAATTCTGAGGCAAGTCTCTTCTTACATTCGGTGATGATATTTTCTTCTCCAGTTAAGAATAAGTCATCCACATATAGCAATAATATCATTGGCTCATCGTTCATAACCTTGAAGTAGAGGTTAGAATCTGCTTTACTCTTGGTAAAGAATAAGCTCATCAAGAAACTGTTTATACATCCATACCAAGCTCTGGGAGCTTGCTTCAATCCGTATAAGGCTTTCTTCAATTCACAGACATGAGACTTTTTGTTTTCAACTTCAAATCCTTGAGGTTGCTCTATATACACTTCCTCTTCGATGACACCATTTAGAAAGGATGTCTTTATATCCATCTGGTGTAACTTCCAATTCATCTTAGCTGCAATGGCTATGATGGTTCTGATCGAAGTGTATCTGGCCACAGGAGCGAATGTCTCTTCATAGTCAATGCCTTCTTTTTGAGAAAAGCCCTAAGCGATGAATCTTGCTTTATATTTTTCAATACTTCTGTCAGCAACATGTTTTATTTTGAAGAGCCATTTGGAGGATACCACATCTTTACTCTTTGGTCTAGGAACTATTTCCCATACATCATTCTTGATTATGGATTGGTATTCCTCTATCATGGCATCTTCCCATTATTTCATCTGAAAGGATTCTTCAAAGCTGGTAGGCTCCTTCTCTAGGAGGTCACACATCAAAGCTGTATAATTGGAAAATGGCTTTGGTCTTTTCACCTGTCTCGTGGTTCCTTGGAGAACACCATACTTCTCCCCATCTTGAATAAGCTCTCTGGCCCAAGCTGGATTTCTTTTATGGAGGATTGTCATCTGAGGTGGTTCTTGAAATTCCACTCTATCATGATCTTCTGGAATTTCATCATCAGGGGAAATTCCATCTTCCCTCACTGGTTCTGCAGATCTGGGAACCTCCCTCTCTACAGTTCTGGGGATTACGGGTTCCTCTTCATATACTTCTTCAAGATGGCATCTTCTTGATTTGCTGAGTGTTGCATCTTCATCAAAGTTCACATCCCTGTTGATCTCATTGTGGCGGTGACCGGGTATATAAATTTCGAAGGCCTTGGAGACCTCATAGTATCCCACAAATATTCCCTTCTTTCCTGAAGGTTCCAGCTTGTTTCTATTCTCTTTCGGTATATGAATAAATACTGGGTAGCCAAATATTTTGAGATGGATTACCTCTGGCTTCTATCCGGTGAACATCTCTTTCAGGGTCTTGAACCTAAGTGCACTATGGGATAATTGGTTTTGCACATAAACAATCGTCATTGTTGCTTCT
>JASDQU010250474.1:0-16674 GCA_032191745.1 Picea mariana | reverse complement strand
TTGGATGAGATTAGCTTTTGGGATTAGCTTGGATTGGATTTAGCTTTGGAGATTATTAGCTTGGCTAGATGATCCATTTTGTCAAGATTGATTGTGAATATTATCAGATCTATTCTCTCATAATTCTTGGAGTGGAAGTGTGTGGGGAACGAAAGATAGTTGGAAGGGACCTTACGACATCAAGGCCATGGTTGTAATCTCTCTTTCACATTTAATATAATACAGTAATATGAGTCTTTCCTATAAATCTTTTTGTGTTTTATTGTATTATTCCTTGATCACATACATAGGTTTATATTGAGTTTATGCTATTACTATCAATTTGGTTGGTTGTGTTATTTTGCAGGTTCATCATTGTATGAGCATTGGAATGGAGCTAGGATGGCGATGGCGAGAGGAAGCGACGTTTAAATGGTATGTCACCTATCCCTCTTTAGTTAGTAAATTCAATATTTAAAACTTAAGGAAAGTGTCTTGTTCTTGTGTGTTTTGTTCTAGATCTAGGGAGATCAGTTAGTGTCCGCACCTACTGATTTATCTAATAACAACCATAGATCGAAGACTAGTTGGGGAGTGATCTCAATCATAGAAAGGCAGATGAACCATATGGGAATTGATAAAGAGGAGAATTATGCAGGGGTGATTTTAAGAACCCCCCTAAAATTTATATGTATAATAAATGGGATAATCCCCATGATACATCAGAAAAATTGAAGGCTATTTTATCAATAATATAAAATGTGTATATAATTTTTTGGTGAATCTTTTAGTCAATTATATAATCTTGTAAAATATTGGCGAATCTTTCACTGAATTATAAAATATTGTAAAATATTGGCGAATATTTCACTAAATTAAAAAACCTTGTAAAGTCTTAGGGGATATTCCAATGACCTCACCTAAAGCCTCAATTTCCTCACCTGATGTTTGTGCAAAGACTCTTTCAAAGTATGTCAAAAAACTATAGAAATTTCCAATGAAAAAATGAGAGTGCTCTCACTATTCCCTGAGCATCATTTCACTTCTTCTAGTTCCTTAGGCTTCTTGTTGACCATTTGATGCTAGAAAAGGGTCAATGACCTCCCAAAAGGAGCTATCATTGACTATCCTGAAGGCTGGGCCATTGTCCACTATGTAACATTATGGTTTTCCAAGTTATATTGGTGCATGTCAAGTTGAATACATATTACAGTATTTCAAAATTAATGATACAATTTGATGCCAAATATGTCATAACCCATCAGTGTTATTGCTCGGCATAAATTCTAGAAACTATTCATATTTACCTTTTTACAATGTTATGAGTTTGTCAGAAGAACGACAAAAACTTCAGTATTCTTTGTATTTCAAAAATTTATATAGAGAATATGTTTTGCTTCATGGAAACCTTTTCATACTAATTAATCGTCTAAAGTCAAAAGAATTATCAAAGGATAATTCTTGCTTAAAGAAATTCCTCCTGAAATTTGGTTGCCAAAGCTTGAGTTATTACCAACTACTGTAGATTGCATATTTTTATCTGATTTGAATCCAAGATGAAGATTTCTCTTCGGACTCGGTCATGGCTTTTGCTTCTTTGAAAAATAAAAAAAGTGTCGTCTCATCTCACAACCCTATATGGAATCTCTCAATTTCTTCTTACCATCACATCACAAAGAAAAGTGGACATCAATGTAAAAGAGCCATACACTCTCTAAGAAAGAGCATTGGTATCCCTATTTGCCCATATTCATGCAAAACTAAAGCACAAGAAATGTGTGACTGTACTTGCTAAGACTAAAATTGGTTAAGCAATGAAGCCACTATAGGAAGGTAATAATGTGAAAGGATCAATAAAAAAAGGTAAACCTTGGACTTTGGAAAATTAATTGCATGAATCATTAATCTCTTACATATAATGTGTTTAGAGTACATGGAAAAATATCTCTTTGATAATGGGATCATTCTATTTTTTGATCGGACAGTGGCAGGCCTCCTCACATCCGACAGTGGGTTTACATCATTGACCTCTCATCGGATGATTCCACATATGTTTGACCTCAGCTCATCCATTCACAATCGTTGGAATGTACTAGAGTAACTTGGGAATCATTGACATCAATGGTGATTTCTCTCGCGCTTGTTAACGGTTTACCTCATTGAGCGGTAATCAAGTGGTTTTTTCCATGTTCGACATCAGGACATCTATTCACATGGTTAGATTAGTACTACATCGGGATCTGTAAGAAGACCCTAGGTTGAGTGATTCACTATGATATGTACTTTACCCAGGTTGCGACGGAGTTTCTCTTGAACATTGACACATATACTGTCACATAGATCCACCTTGTATTGGTCTGTGGCTATGTCTTGTCGTCTCGTAGATCCACTATGTATTTTTCATGGCTACGATCAGTTCATGTCATGGGAGTATAGATCCACATTGTATCCTCGGTGGCTATACCTTTTATCAGTATAATTATGGATCTGCATTGTATTTTATGGTGGCCATATCTTGCAAGTCTTTATCACCCAAGCATAGGTATGCCTGCCTTGGGTCTGAACCATGTCATAATATTTGTTGGATGTTTGTCTACAGCTTCTATCAAGTTTCTTGCATCTATACCCTTGCTTAAAAAAGTATACAAAGTACTTTAGACATCACGTCTTCTAACTTTGTACTTTGGGGGGCAATATGTTACACCTCAAAATTACTCACTTCGATAGTGTCGCAAGTGTCGTCATTACAAGTGTTGTAAGTGTCGCATCTTTTCCGCAAGTGTCGCATCTTGACCACAAGTGTTATAAGTGTTTCTAACATCATACTGCCTTCTTTCCTATGTCATGCCTCCAACGACATGAAAGGGACACTTAGGACACCTCAAAGACTAGTTTTGAAGAGGAGGAATCAGTCTACTAGAAGTACAAGCCTTTTTCCACTGAAAGAACCACTCAAAAATGGGTTTTGGAGGGAAGCGCTCCCCTATACACTGTCAAGGAGCACTGGCACACCTTGGCATTCTTTGGGGGAGAATTATAATGCTCTGGTGCCCCTTTTGGGGGAGCACTACCTTTTCTGGGAAGAATTTGGTTTGTTGAGAAGAATGAGGGAAAGATCCCCTTAATATCTGAAGGTGGTTGGATTCGAATATGATCTCAAGGCATGATATTAGGGAAGATCCTCAATTGAAGGAGATAAATCCTCAACTTATCCCAAATATCTCTCAAGTGGTTGGGTCTTTCCAAGCTTATATAAAGAGGCCTTCTCATGGTGAAAGGAGAGAAAGATTGGAGGTATGAAACCTATGATCTCATAGGCAACATATAGTACAAGAAGTGAGACATTGTAATAGCATATAACTTATGATCTCATGAGGGAGATATCATTTGAATCATCAACATATTGTATGTGGGTTATTTGAGCAAGGGTCTGGACAAGGAGAGCTTGGTGAAGCTGCTGCACTACATCCATGGTTGTAAGTAACACTTTGTTCTCATCAATATAAATTCATGCTTGGCCTGTTTCCTTTGAAGTTTGTTGTGAATATGAACTTGTCTTCTTCATAATATAGATATGTATTTGAACTAATCTCAATAGAGTAGGACGTTCATTATATCTTTGTTTTTTCTACAGGACCTATTGAGGAGCTTAGGATTGAAGCTCAACTTGGACTTTGCAAGGACGAATGCCATTAAAAGGTACATACTTTTCTTCTTCTTCTTTGTACATTAACTTAATTAGATCTAAAAGGAAAGTCAGTGTCCACGTTAAGCACTTTTTTGTCTTGGCATTAAAGAGTTAGGGACCTCGAGAGAATCCACTTGTCCGCAGGAGGATTTCTCTTCAACACTTGTCTATTTATACCTACATATTCAGTTACCAGGAAGTTGTAACTACTTAACTTTCTGGGTCGGTCGGTTAACAGAAACTTCGAACGACTTATACTTTCGACTTCAATAGTCGATCGACTAACTCTTAGTCGATTGTCTGGTCTAGTCAACAGAGTCGACTAGCCCCTACAACATCTCCCCCCATTTCAATTCCTTGTTCATCTCAAGCAAGAGGGAAGTATAATAGAACTTTCTTTTACATTAACTGTTTGCAAAATAATAATGATAGAAAGAGAGAAAGAAGAGGAATTATAGCCAAAACTTTTGGGTGCTTGATAGGATTATGGAGACATATTTGATTGTCCTTCTATGCCAAAATCTTTGCTCCTAGTTGATTCGACTGCGTCCTTTGGTCTGCTTTATGTACTGGCTTTGAAGGCAGTTTATAGGATATTGGGAGCTGAATGATAAATATGTTGCGTGAATTCATGCCATGCATTGATATACTAGAGTGCTTCCAGGCCTAGTGTATTGATCTATCCAAGAAAGTTTACTTTTTCTGTTATTTCTGCTTGTTGTACTACAGTCAATTCTGAGTCAATCTAGTGCTCCATCTCTTGAATATTTTCTATGAGTTACATGAGGCGAATTACTGCATTGTCAGTTTCTAACTTTACTTTGTGCCCTTCCTTCTGCCATTATTTTTCTTTCTATGATATTTGTGAATCTACTACTTTTTCTTTTGCTAACTGACTTGTGAGGGCCTCTTTGATCTTGATGTTGGCCTTTATATTTCTCGTCTTTAATATGTTTTCTACCACAACTCTTTGTATTCTTCCCTTGTTGAATGCAGTTGCAAAGTAGGTTGGTTAGTTACTTACCACTGAATTTAGCATTGTAGCACGCTTGGTGAATTCTTCCACATTTTGTCCGAGTCCTTTAAGATTGTTGTATTATGTCACAATGGTAGTGGTTGTCTGCTCTTAGATTCTTTGATTGTAAATCATTTCTAGGCGGTATTGTTGTTGTATATATCCCTTTTCCTTTTGGAGAATTTTAACTTGTTGGTTTTTTGTATTAGCTTTGATCATCCTTTCGACCAAGTCTTTATTTAACTCGCCAAGGAGATCTCCATTTCTAAAAACTGCTCTGTTCCTAAATGCTCTATGACCTTCTCTCTGCATTCGTGTAGCATTTTCTTTTGATCCTCCTTTACTTTTGAAACCTGACTTCCTTATTTAATAAATGTTTTCCACCTCTTTCTTGATTCTTTTGAGATGACTTGATGTAAGTTGAAGAGGTGTTGGTCGAATATTGATGTCCGGTCAAGTTTAGTTTCTCTAGCTGATCTGGACAAGCTGGATGGTTAGGTCATTTTAAAGATGATTTTCACAGGTTTCTTTTTCTTACTCTTTCCTGATGTTTTTGTTGCCCCCCCATATTTATCTTGATCTTGTGGTGTATGTTGTGCAGATAAGTGAGTTTGATCGACCCATTCCCCTACTATTGTTTCCTTGTCGTGTATGCTCTGTTTCTTTTTGCAAGGGAGACTGTTGAGCCTATGTCGAACATTGTATTGTATCCTTAGTTGGATCATTTTCTAGGAAGTATTCCTCTTTGAGTTCCTGGTTTTTTTATTGTTCAACCAAGTTATCTTGTTTCTTTATCTATTATGCTTCTGTGGATACATCGGTCATAATATCTATTAGTCCTAATTCAAGAATATTAACATCTTGGGTGTTGATTTCCTGAAAGTTGAATTCCTAAGGACTGACTAGTTGTTGTATATATTCAAATGGAGGGACTGACTGGATTGGTATTTTATCGACCGACTCATGTTGTTGTGCAATTTCGACTGGATGAGTCAATGGGATTGGTATTCCTTCGACTGAATCAGGCTCCTCTGGCCTATCGATATCGATCTCCTCATAGACTGACATACATGGTTGGTCTGAATCAGTTGCTTCTGAGGACTCAGAAATTATAAGTTGTGTCTTCTTCTTCTTTGTAGGTCGCTCCTCCACTATGGATGATGGCTCAGCTGGTGGGGATTCTCTTTTCAAGTTGATTGTCAGGTAGATCACTCTCCTTTTTCCTAATTTCAACTTCATAATGATTTCTACTTCTAACCGGGCCTTTGTGACCTTTTTTGGGGTTTCCATAGTGGTCAAGATTTTGTGTATCTTATGACTCCTTACTCCCCTTGTTTCAATATGTTGGAGTGTATTTTTATTTTTTTGACCTTCTATTTTTGTAATTTAGATTTCTCCATGGCTTCCTTCATTCTAGGTCTGACTAATGAGCTTAATATCTTCTTCATCGTAGCACTCTCTTGTCGGGTCTACTTCTCTATCTACTTGATTTTTTAGGTGATTTTGTTGGTGATACTAGTCATCTTTTCTTGAATGACGAGGTCGTTAAATTTGATACCTTCGGTCTATTGAAAAGTCTCCCTCCAGATCTCTTCTATGTTGAAAGATATTTATTCGAATTTGACTTCCTTTTTTCGTTTATCTTTTTTCGTTGGCTTCTTTCTTTTTCTGGGAAAAGGTCGTGCATGAACGATTGTCAGTGCTTCTAAGTCTTCAACAAAGGGTATTGCATATAAATATTCTTCTCTTTCCTCCTCTTGTTCTTCCTCGGTAAGGGGGAGTAACAAAGATAGTCCTAGTTGGTTAACTTTAGGAGGAATTTGTATCTCTCGGTATGTATGTCTTTCTAATTCAGTGAATATTTCCTCTATTGTCGACTGATAATGTAACTCCTCTGGTTCTGGGGCTGACTCCAATCCACACCAAAGTTTGGTGCAGTCGAGTTCTAACTGAATATCGCAAGGTGTTGGTAGGGTCGATGAACCAGTTGCTCATGGTGCCATCTATGTGAGCTATAGTTTAAGTTTCTAACCCATAGTCGAAACATTTCTTGTGGAGGTAGCGATCTGGAGGCACCTTCCTGCTCTGCTGAAAAAATTCTATATTTTTCCATTGCTAGAACCTTCCTAATTGTGAATGTAGGTTCACCAATTGGCTATATTGCTCCATTTCTATCCAGATTAATAAAGAGGGGAATTTTATGGCCTTCCTACTTCTTAGCATTGCTTGCAGTTAGTCTAGATGATGTTGGCCATGTATTAGAACTAGATGAAGATTTTTGCCTTTTTAAAGATTTGGCCGATTGACTTTACCATGGTCATTTTGACATCGGAAGCTCGACCATCTGGTGTAAAGAATAATGATACAATTATTTCAATCCATCTTACATGAAATTCGAGGATCACGTTGATAAGTAACCCCTTAGGATTTTTTTTTTTGTTGACCCGGTCAAAATTTGCATCCAAGCATTTGCATTTGAGGTTTTTGGGACCTAGAACCCATCTTTGGAGTATCGGTGATTCTGTGAAGAATCCATCTTATTATTTCTATCATATTGTCTAGCCAGAGATATCCATGGTGATATTGGATGACAATAAACTTTGTTGCTTCTTCCTTCCATTGATCGAAGTCGTCGACTAGTGGTGCTCCTAGGAGGTGTCTAATTCTTGATTTTGCTAGGAATTATGTCTTAGGATTCCAACAACCATCCTCCAATCCCCATTCTATAAAACGTTTATGTTTCTTTCTCCAATCCATCTCCTCCATTCACGACTATAGGATATTCTACATCTGAATTTACAAAGATGATGTGGTTGTTCTGTAGAACCTTTCTCTTGGTCTTGATCCTTCCACTATCTCAACGAATTTTCCTCTCAGTCTCGGCATATCTAATTCCAGTTCGATGATATTCAAAAATTTGGGGGAAGTTGCAGATTCACTCGATTTCTCGGCCAAATATATACTATGTTGTGGGGAAAAAAATAACAATGACACAAAGTCATATGCATCCTCCAAATTTATACGTAGGAGAGGGAGATTCAAATTAAATGTAGTTAGTTGTTCTTTAAAGTTGTGCACCTCTGTCACAATTGTTGGTGGTTTGTTCGACTCATATGAGGGGAGGTTTAGGGTAGTGCTTAGTTGGAAAGCATGCAGGTCCTATCATGCATTAATTGTGGTGATTTCCACTTGTATTTCATTCATGTCGAGTCATCCTGAAGTTATATTAGTGGTTGTGAAACGGTATTTTGCATCACTTCGAGCATTAATATTCTTGTCAGATCCATCGGTCCTTTATTGTCACGTATTAAATGTATTATCCTTCTTGGAGTCGAACTTTTCGTGGCCCATTTTTTCTCTTTCTCGATCAACTAAATATCCTATGTTGATCCATGGTCAATACATGGTTCGACCGACTACTTCTTTTGTATCATTGAGTTTCCTATTGTCGATTCTTCTTAGTCGATGTTCTTGATAATTACTTTGTTCATCTATTTTATTGTAGTCCTCTCTATGATGTCTTCGATCGCTTGAACTTTGTTCGCTTGATTTGGATCCTCCTCAATAAATCGATTGTCTCTTTATGAGGATTTTCCATAAGTCTAGTGATGGAGTCGTGTGTCGATCTCATCTTCGTACACTTTCTTTGTGGTTTAATGAGGGGCTTCTTTCTCTCTCCATTCTACTTTTCCTTTACTTTTTTCTTCCAAGCTTTGGAACTTCTTTAATACTTATCTTCTCCTATAATAGTTTCTTGTACCTCAATCTTATACCAGAATTATTCATAAATGACTTTTTGTTTATTAACATAAGGATTTATTTCTTGATACTATTATTAATCTAAATTTTTTTTTCGACTTCGACCAAACTGTTATATTTCCAGTTTTGGTGGATCCCTATTGGCATTACTTTCTACAAAATTTTCCAACAGGGTTCCTCATCTTTATGTATTACAATTTTTTAATCAGGCACCATTAATTAATTTTTTAATCGGGTTCTCCAACAAAGTTTAAATTTGAACTCTGCTTATCGGTCAAATATCTTCTATAACATAAGGAACAATCCATGTTGTCTCTAACTTCTTGGTTTTTCCTTTGATTCAGTTGTCGTATAGTAGAACTAGGTCTCCATTTTTCATCTCCTTCTTTTTTAGATAACGATCATGCAATGATTTATGTTGTTGTTTTTGAACTTTTTGGTGGTGCATTGTTATCAATCTTCCTTCTTCTATCTTATTCAATTGGTAAAGATGATCATGTATGCTTCTGTCTTCGTCGAATTTAGCAACAGTTGATACTCTATCTGATTTGGCCTAGAAGTGAAGTGGGATCACATCTTCTTGTCCATAGACAAGTTTAAAGGGATTATGTCTAGTCGATCTCTTATAAGCAGATCTGTATGCCCATAGTATTCCAAGAATTTTTTCATCCCAGTCGTTCTTGTCAATGTCACAGATTTTAGTGAGTCCTATATGTAGTGTCTTATTAAATGCTTCAACAACACCATTTTCTTGAGGATGGGATGTCGTTGTTCTTTTGTGATCAATGAGAAATTTATTTAACAGGATTCAGATCATCTCATTTATAAATTGTCTCCCTTGGTCATTGAGTAGTGTCAGTGGGCATCCAAATATTGTGATTATTTTCTCATAAATAAATTTCGATGTGAACTCTTTAGTGCATGTTTCGATTGGTTCTTCTTCTGCCCACTTAGTCACATATTCGACTACAATGATAATATATTTTGTGCATGTTCTTCTTGCTCTTTAAGGAAATGGACCGACAAAGTCGATGGCCTAGATCTCAAATGGTTGATTAGGGTTGACCAAATCAAATGGTTGATTAGGGTTGACCAAATGTAATGAAATTTCATTCTTCCACAGATGTGGACCCATTCTTTGACAATTATCACATGTCTTGACCTATTCCCAACAATATTTATGATTAATTGGCCACCACAGACCTTCCTGAAGTATCTTTCGTGTTGTCATGTTGGCCTGAAAGTGGCCCCCAGCTGGTCATGCATGTGCCTCGTTGATAATGTATTCTCTTTCATGTTCTAGAGAACATATCCTTAATATGTCATCAGGTCCCATTTTGTATAGATATCTCTTTATGATTGTGAATGGTGTTTCTCTTATATCTAACACTTTATTTTTATTTGTTGAGAGATGTTCTGGTGCCTTCCCCTCGTACAAGAAATTTTCTATTTCTTCCATATGTTTTTATGATGCTTTGACAAAGAATAGATGTGAATCTGGAAGGTCGTCCTCTATGTCATTTGGGTCCTCCCCTGTCTCGAGTCAGGATAGATGGTTGGGCTTGATGTTCTTTTTCCTGAGTCAGATGATTATATCGAATTCAAATTCTTGGAATATTAATAACCAACGAGATATTTTTCCTTGATGAACAAGTTTATTGACTAGGTATTTTAATGCTTGATTATCTGTAAAAAATGTTAATGGGTTCACAAGTAAGTAATGTCGTAATTTCTGCAAAGAAAATATCATTGACAAGGCTTCCCTTTCTATGGTTGAGTAATTATTTTTTGCTTTATTCAACTTCCGACTAGTATACATGTTCGAGTGGTCCATTTTGTTCTCATATGGTTGTGATAGAACCAACCCGACAATGATATTTGAAGCATCGACATGGATGTGAAAAATTCTCGACCAGTTGGGGAATTTTAGTATGGGGGCTTCGACCAGTTTCATCTTTAAAATTTTGAATGACTCCTGGTAGTCTTGACTCCATCTAAACTCATTTTCTTTCTGAAGCAACTAATCCATTGGGAAAGTGATATATGAATAGTGGAGTATAAATTTTTGGTAATACCCAGTATGTCTGAGGAATATTTTAATCTATTTCTAGTTTAAAGGTGGCTTTAAGTCAAGGATGATTTTGATTTTTTCCATGTCGACTTTTACACCATCCTTACATACCACGTATGTTGGAGTTACTTCACACACACCTAGGATTTCTTTTTCCTAAGGTTTTTCCTTTTTTATCAATCATAATTAATCATTATCCAGTATCCTATATTTTACGGGAGAATATTCCACGTGGAGAATATTCTCTTTCAGTTGACACTTCAGTTTGACTAGTTGAGTTGAGTTTAGATGTTGCATTGGTTTTATCACCATGTAACATTGGGATCATCACCATGATAATTTGAAATTTCCTTGGGATCATCACCAAACTGGCACATTACCCTTGATTCCTTGAGTTAATTCCTCACTACTCTTTGTTCATTCAGTTAACTGAAGACTAGTTGACTAGTTAACTCAACTAGGTGGCAATTCACTCTCATAACCATCTGAGAGACTAGAATAGGTGGCAGTTCACTCCCATAACTATTGGTGTGTGTCCAAATCACTCTAGACCACCACTATGGTGCATTGGTTCTCCTCCAGTGTGCACTCATTGAGTTATACAGAATATATCATGTGTAAATTATTCATTATTCACAACGGTTAATGATAATTATTTCATTCTTTCTCTCCTTCTTCTTCTTTCTCAAATTATCTCTGCAAATGTATGTATTATTGTTTATATAGATCTATTATGTGCAGGTTCAACACATTTACATGGTATCAGAGCCGATGGAGTGCTAATCAAAATCTACACCAAATTTTTTTGCAGGTACAAAATATTGAAGACAACGGAAAGATGGATTTCCAAAAAGAATTCATTCTTACACCTTGCAACTATTTTGCACGGAAGGAGAAAATAGTCATACATCTCAGAACCAAAGGGTTGTACAGGTTAAACTTGAATACAGATACAAAACCGACATTATCCATAGAAAAATCCAATTACTTAAATCCCATGGATGAGGCACTCGAAACAATTTGCAGTCTTATTTCTCCCGATCTCCTTTTTCACATATCTTTCTGTAAGACTCCCAATGAATCCTGTACCACCTTGGAAGGGATAATTGGAAAATAGGATGAGATGAGGGGACAAATTTTGGAGGTGGAGCTGCTCACATTGGATCCAAAAAGCTTCGATAATATCCAAGATTTCTTTACAAAATTCAAGGATTTACTATCACAACTGAAAGCTAGTGGGGTTGGTAAATAGAAGGAGGAGAAACAAATGGTTCTAACCATTCTATCCAAGATTGGTCCTAAATTATTTGTATTTGTATCCACATTCCATTTTTTCAGATTCACCTCTAGAGCCAACTGGAAGATGCCTTCTCTTGAGGACTTTATCGAATCTGTGACACAAGAGAAAACCAAGCTCATCAACATGGGCACAATCAAAGGCCCAAGGGTGCATGCACTCACTCTGCATGATGGCAGCCACAAATATCATAAATATAAATATAAATATAAACAAAAATCTCATGCACATCCGAAGAAGGAAGGGTACACAAAACCCTTCACTGATGCCTCCGGATCCAAAGGGAAAAAGGGAAGAAAAGGGGAGAAATGCACATATTGTCACAAAGGATTCCATTCGGAATCTGCATGCATGCAAAAAAAAAAATATCTAATGTCTCAAATACTTCAGAAAAACAACATTGGATATCGCATCCCGGAGGGTGCAAAGAACAAGAAGCTAGAAGATCTGAATTCCAAGAAAGACAATTCTAGCCATGCCTTGATTGCCATCAACTCCTATCCTGATGCTTGGATCATTGATTCAAGAGAATCACATCACATGGATGCCTCAAAAGTAGTATATTATTATTTGGATGCATGCAAAGGTCCTCCACTTCTGATGGGGGACAACTCTTCTATCGAAGTCATCGGCAAAGAAAGGATTGAACTCACCAACAGAAGCTTCGAGAATGTGTTGCAAGTTCCCAAAATTTATGTCAACCTTCTCTCTTTGTATCAAATGAAGAATTATGACACCAGAAAGAAATTCATATTCACACCAAATTTCATGGACATCTACGACATGCAAACCAACTCCAGGATTTCTATCGGTGAGGTAAATCATCAGTCTAGATTTTATACTTTTTCTGAATTCATTGAACCTGATTCTGCTTTACTGCTTACTCATGCTGATGAAAGTAGTAGGATATGGAACAAAAGGTTTAGACATTTGAATTTCATATATATGCAACATCTTAGCAAGAAAATCTTGGTTGATGGTCTACTAGACATCCATTTCTCCAAGGGAGTATGTGAGGGATGTGTTCTCGAAAAACACCCTCAAGATAAATTCAACAAAGGAAAGTATCAAAGAGATTCTGTACCTTTATATTTGATCCATGGTGACCTCATGGATCCTTTTCCGCATCCATCCATTAGCAAAGAGAGGTTTTTTCTCATTTTTTTTGATGATTTCTCATGTTTTACATGGATCTACTTTCTCAGGCAAAAATCCGAGGTCTTTCAACACCTCAAAGATTTCAAAGCCTTGGTTGAGACAAAGTCCAGAAAGAAGATCAAAATCCTCCGGAATGATAATGGGGGAGAGTATGTAAATCATGAGATCCATAATCTTTTCCATGAGGCATGGATTCAGTTGCATCACACAGTTCCCTATACTCCGCAGCAAAACGAAGTTGCTGATCAGAAACACCGATCTCTAAAGGAGATGGCATCTTGCATGTTTCATGCAAAGTCACTACCATAGAGACTATGGGCCGAAGAACATAATTGTGAAACATACATCCAAAACAGATATCCTGATAGATATGTCAAGGATAAGACCCCCTACGAGGCTTGGAGCAGCCTCAAACCGGAAGTGACCCACTTTCACATTTTTGGTTCACGTGCATGGGCCCGAATTCCCTCTGAAAAGAGGAAGGCACTGGATCCACAGAGCACTGAGTGCATTTTGGTTGGATAACCCAATGGTGTTAAGGGATATAAGATTATTGATCTTTCCTCAGACCGACTCATCATTGAGTGAAGTCTCCAATTCGAGGAAAGTGTATTGCATGCACCTCAACAGTTGCATGCAGACACCTTCATTCTTCCACCTATCTGAGATGATGATCATGCACATGCTGACTCTTCTTTAGACAAGAGTTATGATTTATAGGACTTAGATGATTTAGATTTAGATTTAGTACAGTCAGATGTAGAGTCAGAGCATCCAGATGCAATTGCAAAGCCAGAGAAGAGGCCCAAGTGGGCATAGACTACTCTACAAGATGCAGGGGATCTCGTTGGTGATCCAACTAATACTAGGAGGACTCGATCTGACTTAGAGGAGCCTCATGTTGCACTCACTGCCACTGAACCATTTCCCTCCAGGCATCTTTTCTTGGTTCAATCTTCAGATCCACAGTCTTATGGTGAGGCTTCTCGAAATCCATTTTGGGAATCTGCCATGCAAGAGGAGTACAACACCCTCCTCGAGAACCAGACTTGGGATCTAGTTCCCCTTCCTTCTGGGAGGAAACTCGTTAGATGAATATGGGTCTATAGGACTAAGAGCACAACGGATGGAAAGATTAGCAGATACAAATCCAGGCTTGTTGCCAAAGGCTTTCAACAGGTTCATGGTATTGACTATGATGAGACCTTCACTCTAGTAGTGAAGATGGATTCCATACAATTGGAACTTGCCATTGTAACAACCAAAGGATGGGAATTCCATCAGATGGACGTGAAGAATTCATTTCTTCATGGTGATATCTCTAAGGAGATCTACATGGATCATCCCCAAGGATTTATGCAGGACTCATATTTGGTCCGTCGACTGAAGAAGTGCCTTTATGGTATCAAGCAGGCTCCGAGGGCATGGTATGCCAATATGGATTCCTACCTGTTGTCACATAACTTTGTACGTTGTAAATCAGAACCGAATGTCTACATGCTCAGGACGGTTGATTCACTTCTACTTTTAGTTTTGTATGTTGATGATTTGTTGATCACCGAGTGCTCGACTTCAGTGATTGTTGCAGTCACGAGGATTATAAATGAAAAGTTTTGGATGACGGATATGGGTCCTCTATACTTCTTCCTTGGACTTGAGATCGGTCAGGATGCAACAGGAATCAAACTATCTCAGGCCAAGTATGCACGAGATCTCCTTGAGAGATTTCACATGAAAAACTGCAAGTCTGCTCCGACTCCTTTCCTATCAGGAGTCAAACTTGAGGATGGTGGGGAGACTCCACTAATTGACAACACACTATACAAACAACTTGTGGGGAGCTTGTTGTATCTCACACACTCTAGACCAAACCTCTCTTATGCAGTTGTCACAATTTCCAGGTTCATGCAGGAGTCGCATGAGCTACATTGGAAAGCTACAAAGTGTATCCTTCGATACGTACAAGGCACCACCACCTTTGGGATTCATTATGCATCAGAATCTACATTAGATATCATCGGGTTTAATGGGTCTGACTGGGCTGGCGATAACATTGATTGCAAGTACACAAATGGTTACTCACTCAATCTTGGTTCCGGGCCTATCTATTGGTCGAGCAAGAAGCAAGTCGCCATTGCTCTATCTTCAGCCGAGGCAGAATATAGAGGGGTAGTTAACATAACCATTTAAGATATGTGGCTACAACATTTTCTCACTGAGTTGGGAATTCAGTTTCATCAGTTGATCATCATCTGGTGTGACAACCAGAGCACTCTGAAGTTCTCTAGAGAACGAGTTCAGAGGCAGCGGACGAAGCACATCGAGATCCACATGCACTACATCCAAGACTTAGTACACGAGGGGATAATCGACTTACAGTTATGTCCTTCAACAGAACATACAACATACATCTTCACCAAGACCTTCATTGAGCAGAAGTTCCATTCTCTACAAAGTCATCTTGGAGTGAAGGACATAGTTGCCTAGCAACTATAGTTCTTATTCTTACATACTTTGTACCTTGAGGGGGGGGGTTTCCCATGAGGTTTTCCCTCTTTCCTAACTTTATTTTTAGTGTATCTTTTGTATTTGGGTACCTAACATGGCCTCGTTGTCGGGACCCATTCTTTATTTTCACCATAGTGATGTTCAGGGGGGGTGTTGGAGTTACTTCACACACACCTAGGATTTATTTTTACTAAGGTTTTTCCTTGTTTATTAGTCATAATTATTCATTATCCAGTCTCCTATATTTTAGGGGAGAATATTTCGCCTGGAGAATATTCTCTTTCAGTTGACACTTTAGTTTGACTAGTTGAGTTGAGTTTAGATGTTGCATTGGTTTTATCACCATGCAACATTGGTATCATCACCATGCTAATTACACCTTTCCTTGGTATCATCACCAGATTGGTGCATTACCCTTTATTCCCTGAGTTAACTCCTCACTACTCTTTGTTCAAGACTCAACTAGGTGGAAGTTCACTCCCATAACTGCTTGAGAGACTAGAATAGGTGGAATTTCACTCTCGTAACTGCTGGTGTGTGTCCAGATCACTCTACACCACCACTATGGTGCATTGGTTCTCCTCCAGTGCGCACTCATTGATTTATACAGAGTATATCATGTGTAAATTATTCATTATTCACAATGGTTAATGAGAATTCTTTCATTCTTTCTCTCCTTCTTATTATTTCTCAAATTCTCTCTGCAAATGTGTGTATTATTATTTAGCTAGATCTATTATGTGTAGGTTCAACACATTTACAACGTCACCAAAGAGAATTTCAATTGGTGTGGAAAATATGTACTTCTTAATATTGAGAAACAATTGGATTTGTATGCATCACTCAAGCATTAATCTAAGCCATTGTATATGGTTTTTGAATAGGTTGTATATAGTCTAATCGTCGAAGTAGAAAACCATTATCTTGTATATGTATTCTTGAAATTATTTTACTACTATTCTTGAAAATGTTGTTGGGCCATTCTTTAGCCCAAATGGAATTACCTTATAGGTGAAGGAGCCAAATTCAGAGACAAATGTCGTCTTCAGTTGACCTTCTTTAGCTATAGGCACTTGATTGTGTCCCGAAAATACATTTGTGAATGAGTAGAATTCATGACCTACAACTTCATTAATTAGTTCATCGGTGAATGGAGTGGGGAACAGATT
Source organism: Picea mariana (assembly GCA_032191745.1). Lineage (NCBI taxonomy): Eukaryota > Viridiplantae > Streptophyta > Pinopsida > Pinales > Pinaceae > Picea > Picea mariana. Next base: position 30 of record JASDQU010250474.1, on the reverse strand, counting down.
TGTTAAAGTTAGTTTGTTGAGACCTCTAAA
>JASDQU010250473.1:0-16352 GCA_032191745.1 Picea mariana | reverse complement strand
TTAGATTCTGGTTGACCATGATTCCTTCCTTTGAGTACTTCTAGATAACTCTTTCTATTTTCTTCATTCTTCTTTTCTAGCAACGTAGATTGCTTCTCTTCATTCTCTACAATTGATGTAGATGTTTCTGTCTCTTCAACTTTCTTGTTGAGTTTGACGGTTTTGACACTTAATGTGACAACTTATTCTTCAATATTCTCAACCTCTTCTTCTTTCTTCATTATCTGAGACTTCATGACCTCTTCTGTTCTCTTTGCTTCTTCAAGTTCGGTTTTCAATGTAATTATTTCTTCTTCCAGTCTTCTCTCTTCTTGAACAAACTCTTCCTCAAGTTGGTTTAAGTCATTGGTTCTTTCCTTGAGATGATGCATCAATATCTTTTCTCTCTTTTCCGCTTCTTCCTTTTGTGCTGCTATGTTGGCTTCTAAACATTTATTTTGATATTCTAGAGTTTCTTCAATTCTTCTGGCATCTTCTAGTTGAGCTCTTAAATTCTTGATGAATTGCTGATCTTTTTCGGAACCTTGAACACTTTCCTTTTGCTTCATCAATTATTTATTGGATGACTTGTTTTCTTCTCTTTCTTTCTTTAAATATTCAATTACATTGATCAATTTTTCTCTGTAATCAACTTCTGCTTCTTCATACTCTTCCTGTTCTGAATCTATCTGACATGATGTGCATCTTTCTTCTTGTTCTGTATCTGCATCTTCTTTGGCATTTTCTGAATTTGCGATGGGTGAATAATATATGTCATGTAACTTATCCCAAATTTCTTTGGTTGAAGAAAATTTACCAACCTTTTCTCTTACCGGATTAGGTAATCCTTCCCAAATGAAATCCATTGCTATTTTGTTATTCTTCTTCAATTCCTTCTTGACTGCAGTCTTTTCCCTTTTTGAAATATCATATCATGTAACAATTGATAGCCAAATATAATGTCCTTGTGCCTGTAAAAATACTTCCATCCTTCTACTCCACATCTCATACTTAAAACCATTATGACGATTAAACATTGGTATTCGATTTTATACATGTTGCTTCTCTCCATGATCTACCTTTCAATGGTTAAACTGATTTCTGAAGGAACCTGCTCTGATACCAATTGTTGGATTACTAAGAGGGGGGATGAATCAGTAATAGAGAAATCTAATACTTTTTAACCATATAATGCAAGTGTAATATCAATGTAGCATTATCATCCAATATTTTCAGAGTAAATAAACAACGAAAAAATGAACAATCATACACATACACAGTACACCAATGTTTTTACGGGGAATTTCAAAGAGAGAGAAAACCACAGAATGCTTTTTCTTATATGTCTTGAATAATTACATTCATTGGAAGCACCAACTTCCTTTGTTTTCCAACTGCAGCTGGAAGGAGGCTCCAATCCCCTAGTTTCCCAAAATACAACCCGAGGGAATATCCAACTCCCCAATTCTCTAGCTACAACCAGAAAGAGGATACAACCCCCTATGTTCTCCGGATACAACTGGAAGGTGGCTACAACCACCTATCCTTTACAATTCCAAATACCCTGGCATATATTTAGAATGATGGAACCACTGCCACACTATCACTGTGAGATATACTGTTGTAAACCTGCACCAATCAATCTGTGCCAAACAACCTGTACCAATAACCTGAACCATGTATCAACCTGTACCTCAACCTATAATCAACCTTTACCATAAACAAGTGCATCAACCATGCACCAACCTATACCGAACAACTTGTAATCAACCTATACCATAAACAAGTGCATCAACCATGCACCAACATGTACCTCAACCTGTACCATGAATAAGTGCATCAACCATGCACCAAACCTATATGAATAACCCGTCACAACAACCTGTCCAAACAACCTATAACAACAACCTGTCTCATCAATCTTATCAACCAAATCATATCTACTCACCAAGATAGATCACCAAGACAAATTTCAAAGATGTACATCAACCAAGCATAACACAACATCTCATAATCATCACCAAGATCAATATGTGCTTCTAATAATATACCAATACAAGTATGCTACATCATCCATAAACCATGTGTCAACAATACTACTAAGTGCCTCCAACCATGTACCAAGTATGTACCAATCATGTATCAATTACTCATCAGCTATGACTCATCAAGATGTACCAACATCATCAACTATACACCTCATGTATGTGCCAACTCATCAACTACTTGTCTCAACCCTGTACCCAACATGTACCTCAACCAAAAGCCCTCATCAATTTTATCATCCAAATATGATTTGTAACTCTGTAATAGACCTGGTGTATATGATCACATACCTGCAAACCTTCTTAACTTTAACAACAAGAGACTAGCATTTTCATCAAACTTTACTTTAGTCTCACATGACTAGTTTTGGATTAGTCAACAACCCTAACTTGAAATAATCATAACTATGTACCTGTAATGAATAAATATCTAAAAATAGTACACAATGTTCTTTAGTGTGTTTTGTGACATTCCAGGTGTCACTACTTGGAACCTCTCAAAAAAGGATTTATAACAAAAATGACATACCTTGTTGAATTCTAGGTTATTCTAGAGAGCGAACTTGTAGAGCGTGCCCCGCACAGAATATTTGTTGTATGGATCTGGAAATTTTATATAGAATAAAAAAAAATGTACTCTAACCAACACATTTTGGCCTACAGAATTTGGGTCTATTATGAATAATTTAGGACGTTTTTACCTGAAACACCTGTTTTAGACTAGTTTCAAGACTAGCCACAAACCCTATTTTCCACGGAGTGTAACTCCAAAAATACAACGACCCACAAGCTTAAATTCATACCACAACTACTTGGATATGTTTTCTCAATGTCATCCCAATTTCACGGTCTGGATCATTCTAGAAAAAAACGTTATTGCAAAAATGGTGAGATGACCTATAAATAACATACCTTAGAAAACATCATCAAAAGAATTTATCCTCCCTTGAATTTTGGCCTTCTTTACTTCACCTTCCCTCTGACATTTGTCTTAGATATAATTTGGTTACCTCAGTCACCTGTAGATATTCAATATGTTCAAGTTTCATTAAAATGAGAGGGCCTTGCCTCTTATTTATACTCGCCAAGTAGCTTCCTTAGAAGCATCTTCTAGGCCACTTTATCCACATAGTCACTTTATCCACATAGTCACTTATGTCCAACTTTGCCCAATTTTCCACTTGTCCATGTATCAAATAGCCACTTGACCACTTAACCCATTTTCCTCATTTTAGGGTTAACCTTCTTATAACCACTTTCCATAATTAGAAAGTTCTCCATTTACTTTATTATTTAAATAATCCTCCTTGACTTTGTCACTTCACTTTATTATTTAAATAATCCTCTTTGATTTTTTCACTTCACTTTGTTCTTTAAATAATCCTCTTAGACTTTGTCACTTCACTTTATTATTTAAATAATCCTTTTTAAATTTGTCACTTCACATTATTATTTAAATAATTTCTTCTTTGCAAGCACTTTGACTTCTTTGACCTTTTGGGGCTTCAAGCCAACATATGAGGGTCCTCCAAATTCGTAAGGTCATAACTCTCAAACCGTGAGGAGTTATGTGACATTCCACATACCACCATAAATGGCATGCCATGTACTATCCATATAGAATATTCTTACCTGCAAATATATCAAAACGCATACCATTATGCATAAAAAAATCTTGGGTCCATTACCCAAACCTGGGTTCTCCAACTTTACATGGCCATAACTCTCTAACTGTGAGGAGTTATGTGATGTTCCACATACCATCAGAAATGAATTGACATGTAATACCAATATAGAATAGTCTTACCTTCAAATATATTAAAAATCATACCATTATACATCAAACAAACTTGGGTCCATTACCCAAACCTTTGTGCTACTAGAATTCACTACCGGACTTTCTCCAAGGGTTGACATCAATCACTAAGGGTTGAAGTCAATCTACAATATCACTCTGCAATGGTTGAAATTAATGAAAACCAACAATCCATACCAACTGTCCATCAACCTAAGCCAAATGTATGACAGTTGAATCATTTGAACAAGTGGTGCTTGAAATCACCCATGGATCCCACACAAAAAAAAATTATAGTACAAGGCTCCCTCGACGCTGTGGTATTCCTTATTAATTGACCAAATATTGTAATGAACACTTCACTCCAACTTGTAGGCATCATGGTGGGATAATTCTCCATTGGTTTATGAACATTGGCATAATTTTTCAATTGCATTCTGCTCATTTGGTAAATGGAGAAGTTGAATATTAGAGTACTGGTGTAGGACCTACCCCCCATTCATTATTTCTACTAAGGTATGGAGTGAATATCAACACACATTTATCTTTTAATTAGGTCCACTTTCAAATATGACATTCCTCTAGTTAACTAGGGATTTTTGGTCTCTGATTGAAGTTTTGTACTAGCCCTACGTCCGTTTTATGGTGTGGGTTCACTCAGGCCCTTGGTATCACAATTCCAATATGTTGTTTCTAGTTCCTTTTTTCTTTTAGATCCTCTCTTAATCCATGAATCAATCCTCTTGTCCTTAGAATATTGTGCTTTAGAAATCATAGTTTCAGGAGATAAAGAGGGAAGTTGTCATCATTGGTACCTGTTAGATGTAGTCAATTCATACCGGAATCTTAAATTTGTGGGTTCATGCTTTGATATTATGGATCCTAATGAGATTTGTCATATTTAGTTTTCTCTACAATGATATGAGAGAACACTCAATGAATTATCCACTTACCTCAACACCCACATTCAGGAGCAATGAAAAATTGAACGTAGCCTCAATTTCAAATTTGAATTATTCATGGGAATGATGGTCACTCATAAGGAGAAAATGGACACATTTGTTGGACAAGTTAGAGAAACACGAAAACTTAAACCTTTGAAAAACAACATGATATGACTGCAACTACTTCCTCAAGACCTCATTGGATCCAGTTGAATTTATCCCCTACCTTTACGAACATTGAGAACTAGAATCATCCTTCATAGCATCAAGGAACATTAGAGAAAAAATATAACAAAATATACTAATCAATTTCTCTACTATCTAAATCTATGGAAACAATGTCCTCTTTAGTATAATTTTTATTTCTACTCTTAGAATATTTAATGTATGTGTCTATAGAAATATGGTGATTCGGATTGGATCATTATACTATTTTTCATCTATATCGATGCTTTCGTAGTGGGAAAAAATTGGAGGGATCAACTTGCAGGGTCGTTTTAGCGGCAGATCCCAATTTGGAAAATTTAGGTAAAAAACCATCCAAAATATTCCAAAGCCATTTTGAGGCCTCAAATGACCTTTTTTTTGGACCTACTTGTTACCTATGAAGGAAGATTCCATATTATACACTATGAGACTTTTCTAACGGTGTGTCGTCTGCCTCAATCAATGTTTGTATGCAAAATTTATGCCTCACACAATTTGACCTACCGTGTTGACCACCATGGTATGAGAGGATGCCACATCAACGTCTGTTACTCATGCATATGGGGCTATCCATATGAGTACTTTCAATAATATTATAGAAGGTCCAAAACCTTATCATAATTTAGGGTTGAGTTAGTCAAAACCCTAAACCTAGATGACTATTAGTCTATGTTAAATACCAAGCTGCTAGGAGGACAAAGGGTCCATTCTTTAGCATTGTATTTGTTCCATAGATAAGGAGAGAACATAGTGGTATCTTATTTTTCCAACAAAATATAAGGTATATGTTTTTGTTCGTGCATGTTTTGAGTACCTTAATAATGAAATTTCGTTCCAAAAAAATGTATACTTGTAGAGAACCCATTGTTCTTGTGCGATGCATTTTTTGCAAAGTTATAATACTAATTTAATAATTTTTTTTAAATTATCAAAGTCAACATATCCTTGAAATTACAACGCCTTTTGTTCATGAAGGCTAAGAGTTCTTCCTTTGGCTAATCCAGAGCTTCTTAAGAGATTTGATTTCAAACAAACAAACAAAAATAGTATCTATCATGACCACTAACAAGGGGGATGAGTGAAACCCATGGTTGCAATTGCCCTATGGTTAGCATGATCACTTCACTTGATTTTCGGGAGTCTCCTGGTGCCCTTGCTAGACTCTGCCCTCTCCTTGTCCTCTTCAAATTGGATGGGATTCTCCTAGGATCTCATCTTAACACATTTATCCTCTATCTATCAGTTCTGAGTAGCCTGAGTCATCAGGGATTGTTCCTGGAAACAAATGCCATACTGCTCCTTGTAGAAGAGCTTGGAATTTGCTTCTAACTCCCAAATTTCATGGCGAGTGGCTTGGATTTATAACTACTGCTGGGCCATTTCCTACGCCACTATTGATTTTTTCATCCAATAAACCTCAGCTAAGTGGAATAATTTTGTGTCCCTTGTCCTTGATTGGCTTGGGTCAGGAATACACTCCTTTTCACTACAAAGAATTTCCTTGTCCTTAGTTCCCTTTTTATTTTTCAGGACATCCTCCTACACCATCTCCATCACTCTTTTTTCTTCTCCTAAGAAAATATTGTGATACTGATTTCTAGCCTCTCTAGCTTCCCTTGTTTCTCTGCAATTGATAATGACAGGATTCTTTGAAGATGTTATCCCCCCCTTATTTATTCTAGGGCATGGAACCCATTGAGGGAGTGGCATTTCTCTTAAAAATAACTTTGCATTTTCTTGTTTTCATGGATCGAAGAAAGAACCCGATCACACTTCTCCTAACCCTCCTCGAAGAAAAACAGAAGAAAGGGAGGAAAGCCTCCAAAACCAAGAGTGTACTGCTTGAATATCACCCAATAAAGAAAAGGGAATAGCTCGTCCTGGACGAGCACTTCCAGTCAGTACTCCCCCCAAAACTAACCTAGTAGGGAACACCAATGAAACTAGATAAACTTGGATAGTAGACCACAATGACTCAAAATTGATTAGTCTTCCTCCTCTTATAGTTAGGGCTCTTTTCCTATGGAGGTAAGATCTCATCCCTGTACATCTTACAACCATGATTACCTGAATAGAACAAGACTGCTCGAGACTTGGGATTATCATATTTGTTCATTATTATTCTGACTGAGGTTGAGTATGATGGCCTCATCATACTACCTCTAATCTGTAAGAAAACATCCTCTAGATTGTGCTGCCATATTTTTATCAAATATAAAAACATCTCCTAATAATAACTGAAAGGTGATCATACTGCTCCACCTTCCTCTAAACTGAATTTTGTTCAGCCTCTCGGAAGAGCTTCTTTTCTCTTATAGACACCTGGGCCTCTAAAAACCCCATTATATGTATGCTTGGCTCCCACCTGTCCTCACATACAAAGGAGGATTTTCATTCCGATGAAAACATGTTATATTATCTATGAAGTCACTCTCACCCATGTCCTTCCATAACTATCGATATTCTCCATGGGGTTTTCCCACCACCACGTTAGCTAGGTAGTCAATCAAGGAGTTATCCTGACATCGTGCGTTAATTAGAATTATAGCTAACATGCCTCGTATGGAAAGGGGCACCTATGAGAGACCTTCTGACAAATGCTAATTTTTTGAGACATGGTCTGGATGAGCTCCGTTTATGAGTTTTCCTAAGTCCGAAATAAGGATTAGGGAGTCTCCTTCCACAATAAAAACATGGTACCCAATTTCCTTTTCCATTTGCAAACCATAGAGAAACCCTGCCAATTCATCCCCATTTTTAGTGTTATGCCCGATTCTGATAGTAAAGAGGCCGACGATATTCCCATAGGAATCTCAAGAAATACCCCGAGCTCCCTCAAGGCTAGGGTTTCTCTTATATGCTCTGTCAAAGTTTAATTCCAAGAATCCTTGTGGGGAAGGTTCCCAAATTGCTCTTATCCGCTTTCTCAAGCTGTGGGTAGGGAGATGAAGGGAGGGAAGCTACCCTTGGCATATGATCCGCTTGGACAAAATTTATCTTTCATTTCCCATTGCTAGCTAGTCCTCTTCCTGCCAAGGTACCATGGCGATGGTGTCATGGATATTATTTATAATCCATTTACCAAGTTTGTTCAAGGGAAGATGGTTTTTTTGGAATATCCTTTTGTTTATGGGTTTCCACAAATTCAAGAGAAGAAATCCTAGGAAAAGGATCCAAGCTCGGTTTAGAATTTTATTACGATAAGGATCGATTAACCATTTTTCGATTGTTTTTATAATGTCCTGTCTATTTCTGTCTGAGGTGCTAAAGAGGAGGGAACCTCAGTCCCACAATTCTGAAGTTAATCTACAGGAATTGAGAAAATGATTCAAATTTTCTCCCTCTTAGGATCACATTAGGAAAATGGAAGGGCCTTCGAAACCTCTTTTTAGGATTCTATCTTAAGTTAAGGATTTTTTGTTGATTACCAACCATAGAAAGGTGGCTATTTTGGTCCACTATTGAGAATTATAGACTTTTGTCTAGACTGGCCTATTGAGCGTGCCCATAAATCCCATGGCTTCCATGTGTTAGAATAAAAGAGATGTGCTCATTTTTCGATAGACAATATCTCAATATTGTCACCCAAACATAGGCACACCACAACCATCCCTAAGAACCATAACCTTGACATATAGAATAATTTTGAAATAAGTACCATACCCAATAGATAACCAAGAGATAGCATATATCCCTTTCTCCAAGAATATCACACGAAAAAGAAAGTCCATAAACCAGAAACCAAGACCAAAATCCCAGTTGCAGTAGTTGCAACTTCACTCCTTCTCCAAACTTGCACACCACTTGTATTGTGTGAGCTGTGAGAGTGTGAATGACCAAATGAGCTCAAGCGCCCTCTATTTATAGTGCTCTTTGTAACCTTTCCAAGCCGACTTCTTCTTTTAGAGGCTAACAATTAAATATTAATTATTGTATTGAGATGACATGCCTTGTAGGGTTTCTATACATTTGTTTAGGGTTTCTTTAGCTTCCAGAACATTCCAATATAGTCATAGGTTATACATGGAGGTTAATACCTCCCACAACTACCATAATATCAACACTCCCTCCTAGCTAGGGAGGTATTAAAGGTAATGGTCTTGATCATAAACAAACCATTCAACTGGTAGCATCATCATAACCACACATGCTATCTCATGATCATGTAGATCAACTCATGAGAAACATCACCACTATTAGTATCATCTAATAGCATCAAATGCATCATCTCTCAAGGTCATGCTCCTTCTGAGTAATTGGGCACAATGCTGAATAAGTCAGTTACTCAACAGAGTGATACAATGACCATTCTTCTATTCCAGACATACATTCTAGAATAATGTTAGTCCTCCTAGATGCTGAAATCCATGCCATGGGCTACATAGACCATTCCTACAAGAATTTCAGTCTTAGACTATTTTCTAATCAGTTCATATGTACCATAGAGATCAATATCTACCCATATTCCTTATAAAATATTGGTCTTGTATCAACCACCCTAATCAGGACATCATGTCCTTAGGGGGTGGACTATTCAACTTGATCAAGCTAATAACTGCACCTCAAGAGAATATTGGTCCTGAACCATTTCTGAATCATGCCACAATCTTTTCCTTATGAAAATACCAGTCCATGATACATCAACAATCTGTCAACCTAGACCATTCTTCACAGGGAGAATGTATATCCACTAGCACACTGACTATTCATCTAGTTGGAAATCATCTCCAACACTAGTGGTAATCTCCATGGAAATTGTATGAAACTACTACAGTGCCATCCAATAGAAAAAAACTTTGTTTATCCATAGTAGTATACAACTACTATCCAGTGGTACAAAACCACTCCTAGTAGCACACAATTACTAACCAGTGACACATAGTCACAACCAGTGGAACACAACCACCACAGTAGCATATGGATACTGTCCATAGACATACAGTCTCCACAAAAATCATATCATTTGATATCAACCTACATAACAATATCATGATACAAACTGATTCATATGGGCCATTCTTCCACTCACATCTGTGAGATATGAAAGAGTATCTTCCCTCAGAAAGTTAAACATCAAACATGGGCTATGTAGACTATTCTTCTCAAGCATAGAATAATAATTTTCCTTGATTTATGAACCTCGACCATTCACCTAATTGGGTGATTCTTCTGTCACTAATCACAATGCAACCTCGAGAGAATGATTCTTCCTTAGAGAATGAATGTCCCCGATTGCTGAACTTGGACAATTCACCTAAATGAGCCATTCTTCTGGCACTAATACCAGTGCAAACTGGAGAGAATGAGTCTGTCCTAGGGAATGACTGTCCATACCATTTCCTATGGAAATCACTGTCCTGAACCAACCTCCTATAACAAACCATTCTTCAAAACTGCTCACAACTTGTGAACTTCGAAAGAATGACTTCCTGGAGAGGTAGACCAATCTTCTTGACCACAAATCAAAGTGACTTCCAAGAAGAATGATTTTCCTAGACCATTCCCCCACATTGGCCACAAGGGGAATCACTATCTATGGTACATCAACAATATATCAGACCATTTTCATTACAAAAATGATTGTCCGATCTGGACCATTTTCTGAACTGGAAAATGACTGTCCATCATAAATCTTGGGACACTTTCTGAAATGCAAAATGACTGCCCAACCTGGACCATTTTTCAAACTGGAAAATGACTGTCCATATATCATTAACATATCAGTGCTCCCTCCCAACCTGGGATTAATCACTTCCTTTTCTAATAATGAAGTCATCTCCACAAGTCAAGCTTGTCCCTTAAGTACACACACATTTCATCTTGGACAGAGGCTTTACCAAAATATCTTCTATCTTCTCATCTGTGGAGATATACTGGAGAACCATTTCTCCCCTCTGGACTCTATCCAAATAAAATAATACTTGATCTCAATGTGCTTCGACCTGTCATAGAACACCGGGTTCTTTGAAAGCTCCACATAGCTCTGATTATCACAATATATCATGGTTGAATCCAACACTTGATCAAACAGTCTAGATACCAGCTTACAGAGCCACATTGCTTTCGTACAAGCATCACAATATGCAATATAATTTTCTTTTGCAGTTATGAGTGCAAAAATCTTCTATTTATTTCCAACCCATGATATCATGGCAAGGCTCAAACTGAAACATATCTAATAAGCAATTATTTTGTTATCTTCACTCCCTTCCCAATCTAAATCGATAAATCTATGTAGTTGTATATCATAACTCAAAAATCCCACAAATAAAATATCTAGATAAGTATTCTCCAAACACATTAATGAGCCATTCGATTTTTGATACAAGGATGGGTTTACTAGATCAAAGTCTCTCAACTTCCTCAGGTCTATCATCATGGGAGTTTGCGATGGATTTTCAATCCATCATCCCATAATTTTGAAGAACCATTTCAATACACTTCCTCTGTTATAGGAAGTTTTCACCACACTTTTGTTGTACATGAGAGGCTCTGCACCAGGTTGCTTGAATCCATACAAGGTATTATTCTATCTTCATACATGGGTCTCTTTATGATATACCTCAAAATATTGAGGTTGTTTTATATGCTTCTTATTCAATTAATTTGTTGAGAAGAACAATATTTACATCCATCTGATGTAAACTCCAACCCATGGATACTACAAGAGATATAATGGCTCAGGTAGAGGTATATCTAGCTACTAGAACAAGATGTTATCACAGTCTTCTCCCTCCTTCTAGTAGAACCCTCTATCCCTAAATCTCGCCTTGTATCTATCAACGCTTCCATTTATAAGTATTTTTCACAATTTCTCACACACATTTTTCTTCATCACAACTTCCTTCTTCAACGTTGGAGTCCATTGAATCTTCTATAGATTCCATGCCCTTCCTTCCTGAAGGTTCCAACTTCTTCCTTTTGCCATAGGAAAGTAAAGGTAGATGGAATCTTCAAGGGATATTCAAGGATTCTTTTTGAAGAATACTTCTTCTAGAGTCAGGATGAACACATGCTTCTTATCATGGTTGTTACTTCTAATGAAGAACATGGACATATACTTCATAGTATTCACAGATTCTTCAATGGATCATGTCATTAGGGATTATCTCCCTCCTAATCCCAACTTCATTCCTGAATGAGAAATATGCATGCTCTTCTTTTGGAATTTTGTAATCATCTCACTCCATCTGAGAGTGTCGATGCTTCTGACTGCACCCTTCTTGCTTTATGCAAAGTGTCACAAGTCTATTCTAGTTTCCTCTTGATTACTAATTTCTTTCTGAGTCTGAGTCCCTCTAAGTCTCTTTAAGTTTGTTTCTATTTGTTATGATTTCTTCCGATCTAGTAGTTGTTGCAAGAATTGTGTCATCCTTATAAAATTATTCTATGATAGCTTCCACAAATATCTCTCATCAAACATATTTCACAAGGGTACTTGCTCGGAACAAGAACAACAAGAAAACACAAGAACCATCTCTCTAGATGAAATGTTTGTTCATATTCAAACACGTACAATAAGCATCTATATCAATGGTATTCATATGTAGTCAAGTATTCATTTCACTTAACAATAATAGAACCTTTCAAAGATTTCTTTCACAATTTGTAATGTAGAAACTATCACTCTTGATATATACAAATTTGAAGCTTAACAATTAAATCAAACCTAGAACTTGAAGCCTCAACTGCTATGAATGGTGCAATTGTTCCTCTGAATGAACTGAATACAATATTACAACTTGGACAATGTCTCTAGTACTTTCCCTAAAAACACACTCATGTTTTTCTAGATGATATAACTTGGATAGTATATACAAGTGCATACCTTTGAAGTCTTATAGCATCATCCAACTTGTCTTCCAATCTGAAACTAGATATCATCTTGACAAGAAGAGATTAGAAACTGAATCAGAAGATTCAATGATTAGAACAAGCTAGAAACTATAAAATTTCAACTTTAACCACAAAATCAATTTGACCAGAAGTCAACCTTTGTCTTTGACTTTGACCACTCAAACTTTGACATTGACTTTGACCAAAAATTCGAACCTGACATTTTTTCTAGATGATGGTACCAAGAGTTTGGCTAGGATAGGGTGCACTATGATGTCAAGGCATTAGGTCAAATGCTTCACTAGAAGTGCCCAAACACAAGGGTTAGCGTTTGTTGCAGCTGTAAAATTATAAAACCTAGTTGCAACTGTAATTGGTGCCACAACGAGCTTAAAAAATAACTTCCCAATATATATTCCAGTGGTTATACTATCTAAAGATAGTGTGGGTCCATAACCTATTAGAATAAAAGAGATGTGCTCATTTTTCCATTAAAAAATATCTTAATATTTCCACCCAACCATAGGCACAAAGCCACCCCCAAGCTCCATAACCTTGACAGATAAAATAATTTTAGAAGAAGTACCATACCCAACAAATAACCAAGAGATATCATATCTCCCTTTATCCAAGAATAGTGCACCGAACAGAAAGTCCATAAACCAGAAACCAAGACCAAAATCCCAGACACAGTAGCTACAACTGCACTCCTTCTCCAAACGTGTGCACCACTTGTCTTCTGTGAGCTGTGAGAGTGTGAATGACCAAATGAGCTCAATATCCATCTATTTATATTTCTCTTTATCACCTATCCAAAATGACTTCTTATTTTAGAGGCTAAAAATTAAATATTAATTCTTTTATTGAGACGACGTGCCTTCTAGGGTTTCTATACATCTATTTAGGGTTTCTCTAGCTTCCAGAACATTCTAATCTAGTCAAAGGCTATACAAGGAGGTTAATAACTCCCGTAGATACCATTATATCAACACCATATATGCCTCCTTGATATTGAAATTCCCATCTCCCCTTTTCCCTCATCGAATAATATTTTGTCCCTTCTTGAGAGGGGGAGGGAGGTCCTTGAGGGTGGCTTCTAAGGAACGAAGAGAGGTCCCACTCTAATCAATTGTCCAATATAAAGGATTTGTCCATGATATGGTCATTCCTTTGTTTGGGTGATGAGCATCTTCCCAATATTGGAAAACCTTTGACAAGCCTATCCCAATAAAATTTTCTTGGATTGGATTAAGGATTCCATCCGAGCATAGAGAAGGTCACTGCTCTCATACATCCTCCCAGGAAAGGGTAGAATTTCCATCATGAAGCTCCCAAAAACTCTGAGTTTTCACTAAGTCATAGTTTTTCCAAGAATAATTCTAGATCAATGAGCCTATTTTAGCACCATTCAGTTTGATCCAATCTTGAGGAGGGATGTCTCTGGCATATTTATCCTGCCAAATTTTCTCCGAGAGTGCCTCCGGGATTTTTATCCATCTCCAAACAATTTTTTCCGCCAAATTCTGGCCCATTTTTAGTGGTCCCTTGAGGCCTAAGATTCCTTGAGATTTTGTCTCACATATTTTTTCGAGGCAATCAAAGATCGTTTTATTTCTCATTTAGTGGCTCCCCACAAGAAATTCCTTTGAATAGATCTGGGTTTCTGTAAAATATTTATAGGATCTACAAGAAGAGAAAACACATAAATAGTTGTGGCCATTAAAACAAATTTTATTAGGAGAGTTCTCCCAGGTAGAGTAAGGAACCCATGGGTCCAACATTTCAGGAAGTATTCAATTTTAGTTAGAATCTCTTGCCACCCCATATTGTGAATGGCCTTGTCTAAAAGAGGGGCCCCGAGACATTTCAAGGGTAGGGAGTATATTTGGAAACCTGATATTATAACAATCCTATGTTGACTTATAATTGGGGTATTAAAAAAGATAATATTAAACTTATCCAAGTTGATTTGCATGCCTGATGCTACCATAAAAACATCCAAAATTATCTTGATAACTCTGGCCTCCTGCACAGTAGGTTTACCTAGAATAAGGGTGTCATCCAAAAATTGGATGTGAGATAGGGGAGCAGTCTGGGGGATCTTGGTCCCCGGTTTTGATCATGTTTTTGCCCACATTATATGCCACGGACCTCCATTTATATACCAGTACCACCCTTTTGGCCTTGTTTTGACATAATTGACATCTTTCGACCATTCAATGGGGTTACCTAAGGTATCTTTGCATTTGAAGCTATTTTATGCACTTTAATGCTTTAAATTGGTATTGGAACTAATATCGCTTGGGTTAGGTACCACTTCTATTTTTGGAACAGGATGTCGGTACTAGGTACCAACTCATACCCGTGGAGGTACCAATGGAGCCGCTCGAGATCTGTGTGTTATGGTTCGAATGGAAGATAAAGAGATTCGCATGATAGCTGGAGTCATCGCCACAGGGTGCTTGAAGGCATAATGATAGAACTGGGTCGTGATTCTTCATCGTTCACACTTCGTGACACTACGTGTCACGAAGATGTGAAATACGTTTTATAACTTGATTCCAAGACTATTCTCGGATGGGGGATCCGTTTGTTTTTATGCATCTTTGTTTTTGACTGTTATGAACAGTAGGACTTTTATATATAAACCCAAGATCACTCCTGAGACCGGGTTGGATGATGTTGGACTATTTTATTCCGTGAACCTATGTTTTTGAGTAAAGACTGCTCTTGCGTTATGCTATTCGACTGATATATGATTTGAGTATTTCTTTTGAGTTAATGGAGCGTAAAGATTATACAATGTTTGCATAGAATGATCTAGTCAGCTCTGGTTATTACTAACAGCGTCTGTGCCATTTGGTTGGGCCCGCCAAACCGGTGCAATCCGCTGCTTCATTCCGTCAATAGATTTAGTTTTATGCTGTCATAGTTTTAGTTCATTTCAGTGTTTTAGAACCTGCATACGAGGTAGCTTAACGTTCATAGATTTAGCTTTAGTTTATCATAGCTTTAGTTCGTTGCAGTGTGTTAGTGTTTGCTTACTCGATAGTTTAAAGTTTCAGAATTGACTTGTTCAGAGTTGTGTTCATTTATTCCTCAACTGAATCGTTCCAGCGTACTGTTATCTTTGACGTTGCTGAGTATTGAATGCATAACTGACGCTTGTAGAGTTTAGGGTATGAACATGGTTTGTTTGGATTCTCATTTTCAATTCGAGCATAACTTAGAGTGTGAATGAACTTTTCTTTGTTAAACAGTTAGTTACTCTGCTTACTTAGAACAATTAGATTACAGTTAAATCAAAGGGGAGCTCCTGGTACCAGTAAGTAGGAAAGTACTCTGTTTTCCTGTAAACAGCTTTAGATTCATTTTGATGACTAGATTGAATGCATTTTCGAAAATACTCTTTGTGTCATGACTTGAGTAGAAATAATGATGGTAGATGATCGGACATAGAGGTAAAATAATCTTGTGGAACCACACTTTTGAATAAGAATAGCAGTACCAACATTTGAGCACAAGACTGTTTTCTGTTGATGACTT
>JASDQU010250469.1:973-11525 GCA_032191745.1 Picea mariana | reverse complement strand
ATGACCAATCCGCAAAAGGGGATTTGGTCCTTATTCAATTACCGACATGATTAATCCTCAATGGGGATTAATCCAATAACAATAATAATAATAATGACATGATTAATCCTCAATGGGGATTTAATCCAATAATAAAAATAATAAGAATGCTCTTCGCAGTTACATTATTTCAACATAAGTATGGATATTAATGAAGAGGAATTGTCATCTATTGTTTATCTACTTGTTCCTTTGGATTTACCACAAATTCCAAAACCTCCACACCTTCATGTGAATGTCATGCGCGATTGTATTCTCGAGTTTGATGGGGATCCATCATTAGCTGCTAACTTCCTAGAGTCTTTTATGAAATATGTGATTGATACTAATATTGTATTTGAAGATGTTTTGATGAAAGCTTTTGCATGGGCAATACAAGGATTACTTGGAAGGAAAAGTGGTGTAGTAAAAGGCTTCAACCAAAAAAAAATAAAGTCTTTTCCCCAATTGGTGAAGAGATTTCAGAAAGAATGGATCCCAGGTTATAAAGAGGTCAAAGATGTTCAAGTCCTCATTGATCTATAGGGAAGAATTCTAGAGAAGCTTAATGATTTGGTCACAGAATATGGTGAGCACCCCTCGGATGATGTCCTTTCAAAGATAAAAGAAAAAAATGGATGCAATTAGATTTCTGATGGAATATACCCAAGTACAGTATGGTCAGCCTCGTATGTAGAGAATTGAAGATGATCTCCATGAAGTGGCTCGTTTTTCACCTTCCTCTCATGAGCTGATATCACATGATTGCTCAAGTTCAGAAAAGGACGATGAATGGGAGGCCTATTTGAAAGGCGTCGAAGGAATGGATGAGACAAATCTTGTTGAAGAAGGGCATCTGGAGACCATTTCTCTCCATATTGAGAATAAAGAGATCATTAATGAAAGCATGACTGAGTCACATCCAAAACCATGTGAGGACAAGAAATGGCAACATTACCTTGAAAGTCTTGAGGAAGACCTTATGACAGATTTTAATGTGTTATCTCAACAAGAAAACAATAGTGAAGAGTCTTACCTTACAGAGGGTGACATGGTTGTGGTTGATATGAAAGAAATCCCTATCAACCACCTAGATAAAGAAGAAGAAAACACCATAGTAGGGAGCAATATGAAGAATCTTCTCATCTTTCCATTGAAAATCAAGACACGATTGAAGATCAAAGGGATGAGGAAATCATTGATGACAGTAATATTCAGGAACCCACCCTCCCACCTCTTGATGAAGTGCAGATTTGATAGCCTATTTTCCTTTTCAACCATTGGATTTTCATGATACCTTGTGTAGTGATTTGAAAGGGGACGACTTGATGGGAAGTCCTTCACAGAATGGGAAACATGATGGCACAGAAATCGAGAGCATTGATGCATTTCTCTAGGTTGACAGATGCAAATGGGATATAGGTTATTATCATTTTGACGGTGACCTCATCTATGATACAAAGAATGATGAACGTGAGATTGCCAAATTTTGGCCATATGAAAGATCAAGTTTCTCCATGATACATGAATAAGAATCTTTACAGGTGCAGAATGAGAGTTTCCACATTCAAGATCCAAAAGTAATTCAATCATGGATATCCTTAATCAGTAACTGTCAAGTGTATAAAGATCCATTTGACAATGAGAGTTTGAGGGTCACACACTCACAGTGGTAGGTCGATCACAACATGTTCAGTTTTAGACATACTTCACGAGTTGTCCTTTTTCCATGCCACAACAATCAACCATAAGGTGTGAGTTTCCTTTTGTTATCAATTCTTATTTATTATCTCATCATATGTGTGGGTATGTGATTAGATACATCCAGAGAGAGCAACAATTTTCATGCAGGTTCCAGTTGGAGCCACCATCAAAGCCTCTTTTACTTGATAATGCAATGAGTAACATTGATGAGTGGTTCAATGCCAGCAATGAGAACAATAAGTACATCAACCCTGTTCAGTTATGGATTGAAGAAGCATGCAGTAGTACAGGGGATGCATGGTACTTCGTTGTAACTATTTTGCATGATGATCTCGAGCCTATTGCAGGATCTTCCCGAGTCATGAAAGAGCTACCGACATATGCTTACTATAGGTTTGACATCGCACTCTTCTGCTTAGCAACCAAACATAAAGGTAAAACCCAAGGTAATGTTGAGTTTATATGTTGGTTGTGTTATCCACCAAGTTGCACTAGGATGGACTTCCAACGAGCCGCCAAAGATTGATCAACTCCTTGTTCAAAATTTAAAGTTCAGAAGTTCAGCTGGTCTATATCACCAACCTTTTCCACATTTTCCATACCCTTTGGGGAATTGTAATAAGAGATGTTGCATGATGAACTTTGTAAAAGGTCTTAGCCACCTAAGACTTAGACATGAGTTGTTACTCTAGAGTGTTTTTTTTACTTGTTAATTATATTCTGCTGTCTAAGCAATTTATAATTTCTGAGTTTTTTCACTCAATTTCTCCAAAGTTGGAGTATATACTCATGGTTAGGCCTTAGCATGGTTCTAAGTCTAGTGTCTAATGTATATTACCATGCTAAACAGGGTTACCGGAAGCGCCCACCCCTGCTCCACCCTCGGAACCCCACTCGGAGTGAGTTCGTTCAGGAAGCGAGCTTCCGAAATCCGGAAGCGTGCTTCTAGATTTCGGAAGCTCGCTTCGGGGTGCAAAAATGCGCTCCCTGCCAATATGGAAGCGTTGCACCTCGGAGTGAGCTTCCGAAATCCAGAAGCGCGCTTTCGGATTTTGGAAGCTCGCTTCCTGAATGCTTCAACCACGCTTCCCGAGCGCTTTGTGTAGGGCCCACACATTTCCATGCTAAAGAGAGAAAATTACTCATTTTTTAAAATTTTTTGAGTTGAGTGTGGGGTGTGGTTAGGGAGGGGTTAGGAGAAAGTGAGGGAATAAAATATATTTTCCCCCTCTCATTTCCTCATTGTTTCTATTTGTGTTTGCTTGAGCTTGGAGGAGAGAGCAAAGGAAAGCTTGGAGGAACTTGGAGGAGCTTGAAGGAGAGAACAAAGAGGAGTTTGAAGGAGAGAACAAAGAGGAGCTTGGAGGAGAGAACAAAGGCAACCATCTATCTCAACTTTCAACTTGCAAGATTCAAGAGCTAAAGAGGTAAGCCCAAACCCCAACTCTCTCATTTCCTTGGGTTAAATTTGTTTATGGTTTTTTCCTCCTCTCCTACTCTTTCCCATTCCTTCTTCTCCCTCATTTTATTGCAGGTTGTTCATCTAAAGCTTGAGGAAAATGATTTTCTTTTGGTTTATCATTCCATTTTTGGTTCTCATGGTCTTGTTGGGGACTAGGCATCAAAGGGAAGAAGAGAATGAAGATGAGGGAGGGTTTGAAGATGAAGGAGGATTTGAAGAGGATGAAGAGAGCAATGAAGGTGGGATGGCTTCATTGACACCCTTGTGGAAATTTGTGACAAAACTTGATGTGGGGAGACGTGGTGGAACCATTAAATTTTTATGTCCTCATGATTGTCATCAAGGAAAACCTTATACCGGTTCATATACCCGTGTGAGGAGGCATCTTTGTGGTATAATGGAGAGTGATGAAAATAAGGGGTCCCTTGGGATTAATGTTTGCCCTAACATATCCAAAGAACAGAGACAAATATACAGAAAGCTAGAGGAAGCTGCACAAAGAAAGCATGGTAAAAAACAAAAGCTTCAATCTGATGATGTCTCATCTAGATTTGG
Source organism: Picea mariana (assembly GCA_032191745.1). Classification (NCBI taxonomy): domain Eukaryota; kingdom Viridiplantae; phylum Streptophyta; class Pinopsida; order Pinales; family Pinaceae; genus Picea; species Picea mariana. The sequence goes on along the minus strand of JASDQU010250469.1, from coordinate 7,786 downwards.
TGGCACATCTCCATCTCCATCTCCTCGTCGTTCTACAACCTCTACATCTAGAAGAACAATAGGAGATTTTTTTGATATTGGAGGTAGGGATGAGGTGGATGCAAAAGTGGCACGGTTTCTCTATGCTTGTGGTGTCCCATTCAATGTGCTTTGCTCCCCCTATTGGCATGACATGGTGAGGGCCATCAATGAAAAAGCCCTCCAAGGATACAAGAGCCCCAANACATATCCAAAGAACAGAGACAAATATACAGAAAGCTAGAGGAAGCTGCACAAAGAAAGCATGGTAAAAAACAAAAGCTTCAATCTGATGATGTCTCATCTAGATTTGGTGGCACATCTCCATCTCCATCTCCTCATCGTTCTACAACCTCTACATCTAGAAGAACAATAGGAGATTTTTTTGATATTGGAGGTAGGGATGAGGTGGATGCAAAAGTGGCACGGTTTCTCTATGCTTGTGGTGTCCCATTCAATGTGCTTTGCTCCCCCTATTGGCATGACATGGTGAGGGCCATCAACGAAAAAGCCCTCCAAGGATACAAGAGCCCCAACTATGAGAAAGCTAGAACTGTGTTACTTGACAGGGAAAAAGAAAAAATTCAAGTCGGTCTTTCACGATTTACAAATGAATGGTCTTATGTTGGGGCATCCATTGTATCAGACAGTTGGACAAGTGTTAGAAACCAACATTTGATCAATGTTATTGGTGTTTCTTCTAGTGGTACAGTGTTTCTCGCAGCACATGACTCCTCTTCAATAAGTGCAACTTCTCTGTAATGTTCCCAAGCCAATATTTTTGCTTGGAACACTAACTGATTATTCTTCAACTAATGTGTGTATGTTTGTTTGCAGGTTTACTTCTTGAGTTATATCTTAGAGTTGTAGATTCAGTTAACAAGCATAGATCTGAAGATATAACAAGCGGAAACACAAGATATGACAAGCAAACCATATATGCAACCAAACAACATAGATCTGACCTTTATTGATATAATAAGAAAGAACCTGGTATAATAAGGATGTAGATCTAGAATAACATCAGATAGATTCAATAGATAAGATATGAGCTGCTACAAAATGCTTCGGATAAGAAGATGTAAGCCTCCAAAGGATGAATACAATATGAAGACCAATACAAGAAGAACCAAGGTCAAGTCCAAACCCCCCTGGCTGAAGGTATGCCCTCCTGAAAAGCTGTGAAGATCTAATATTTCAACCTAGCTGTTGGAAGCCTCCAAATGGCACCAAACTCTGCAGAATGATAGATCGGGGCTAGTAAAACCCCCTCTTGAAGCCACAAGCCGAAATGTCCAAGTCTGCTCCTCCAAATGCTGAATCCTCAAGAAAAACTGTGCCCTCCTGAATACTGTCAAGCCCTAATATTTCGGCCCTGATGTAGGAGACCTCCAATCACTGTGAAACTCTCCAGAGTGATAGATCGGGCTAAGGGAAACCTCTTGGTGAGGTCTCAAGGTGAGATCTGGAGTTTTGCTCCTCCAAACTGGATAGATCTGAATCTCAATAACGCCCCCCTTCTATCCAAGACGTGCTAATGCTCTAGGAAATCATCTGGCAAGAATAGCTCTCTCAAAAAGCACTAGAACTGATGATCAAGACCCTGCAAGGAAAACCCAAGTACTAGAATGTCCAAAAGTCCAACCAATCTTTTGGATCAAACTTCCTTCAAACAATTATGCGCCCTTCTGATGAAACCCTCAAGGGTATGACTTGTTTCTATCCTGGATGAATGATGGTACCTGTAGTTGCTGTAGAATGGTGTGGGTGGAGTATTGCATCCCCAAGACCAAGCTTGGAACAAGATAGGTGGAATCTTTCACCACCGAGTTGTCCTATAGGGTTTGTATTCTCAAAACCCTCAAAACTGTGTGCTCAAGAGCCCAAAAGCAAATTGCAATAATAATCCAAGATGCTTGAGAGGTGCGCCCTTGCCTTTCCTTTATACCTCCATTCTATTTATCTGTTGAGTTAGTTAACCCCTAGGGTTAACTCCTAACTCAACCTCAAGTGTTATAATTCTTCATTGAATTACTTTTTACCTTTTCAAGTCAACTTAATATTATAACGTTGAGTTTAGCTGACTTTTTCCCCATGCTGCATGAGACTATAGTCTAGTGGGGATGACTAGACTACTGAGTCTCTCCAATCCTCTTCATTAAGAGGTGGGGGACATTACATTCTCAAAACATTTCAGAGGTCTTGTTGAAAACAATTGATGAAGTTGGCCCTTCTAATGTGATTCAAGTAATCACCGATAATGCAATAAATTGTAAGGGAGTAGGTAAAATCATTGAGCGAATGCATCCACACATCTTTTGGTCTGGGTGTTTGGTGCACACCTTGAACCTTTTGATGCATGATATTGTCAAGCATAAAGAATGTGGATGGATTAATCAGTTGTACAAGAGAAGGAAGCAAGTCGTCAAATATATCACCGTGCATACAAGGGTCAATTATTTCTATAGCACTTACTCTAGGTTGCAGATTAATGAGCCACGAAATTACCATCATTTGACATCTTCTTTTCTTTCTTTTTAACCCTTCATCATTTACATATAAGTTATAACCCTGCCTTATCCATTTTAATGCCCATATGCGGGATTTGGGCTCAGGATGTTTTCCAATTGCATTTCTTAATATTTCATTGGATTTCTCATTAACATTAGGGGAAGTAGCGTGTTTTGTATTTACTTTTGAAGTGGCAGCTCATGTGTGGACAAGTCATTACATGGTTTTGCTTTAAAGGTTCACATATTCTTCAAATCAGGGTCATTGCACATCCATTGCCACATATTCAGTGTCATTAAATGCTGATACAAATTTGAGGTTCTCATGTTTTCAAATCAATCTGTTGTAGAATCCCTGTAGCTACCTGCTGCAGAATCCCTATAGCTGCTTGCTGCGAAATCCCTGTAGCTACTTGCTGCAAAATCCCTGTAGTTGCCTACTGCAGAATCAAGTCTGTAATAACTCAGAACCACCTAAATATTTAACATTGTCGGACACTACAATGTCAATAATAAATTTCAGGTCAACAATAATCCTTTATGAAAATATTCTGGAGACACCAAGGGTCAATCCTCAGCATAAAAGAATATTCTCAATACAACAGATCCAATGAGGATATTCTAACCTTTACACACCCCCTAGACATATTCCCCTCTTCATACATTTCGCCCCCTAGGGGATTTGCGCCCCCCTTCATGATAAAACTTTAGAACTTGCAATAATTTGAGGTGTGGGGCCCTCTCTCCTTAGGTGTGCCCTCCTAAGCAATACAACTCAACCATTATCCATGGCCCACACACTTCCACACACTCCACCTCATCAATCCATGTCTCAAACCCTAGAGTTACGCCCCCCTCCTTGAGATGATCACTTTGACTTGGGTTTTGACATTTGGCTCTCATCCAAGAGGGGTCACTTTTCCTTTCCAAGTATAAATGAAGGCCCTCTCTCCCTCATTTCCTCACCATCTCTTGAGCTATTGTTATGCTACCTAATTCTCTCCTCACACTTCTCATATCTCCCATCTTGCTTCATTCATTCTTGCTCTCACTTTTGGAGAGGAACTTGTAGCAATTAGTTGCTGCAACTCCCTACTTGGTAATAAGAAAGAGCTTTGGAGGACATTGGTGTATCAAAGATTAGTCTTGGGGCATTTGGATTGGAGGTGACATTGTTTCTTGTTGAAGTTTTCTTGATATATTGAGTAGATGTCCCAAGCAAACTAGTTTGCTTGGGTAGGGTTTTCAATAGTGTTGTTGTAGAACCTATATGAGTAGAATAGTGGATACTTCAAATTAGTTTGTTGTATTTATCTATCTTACTCATCTTTGCTCTTATCTCACAGTTTGTTTCATAAGTTGCAGGCTGCCTCAAGGGTTTGCAAGGCTAGCTTTGAGCTAGAAGCTTGCCTTCATAACCCACTTGAAACGCCTCTCTTTCTTACTTTCATTTTCTGTTCATTCATTTTCATAAATTTGGTATTCCTAACACTCTAGAATAGGTCATTTCAAATATATTACTTGCTGATTTTTTATGCAGAAAATTTCTGTGTAAAAACATAAATTTTCTTTGACATTTTTGTGTGTTTTGCAGCATTTCCAACAAGCAATAGCTTGCTGTTTTTTGTAGATTCTCGCCCGTACAAGGGGAAGTGCTGTTCGATTTTGGTCTTAAAACACACAAAGAAGACCTCTCTTGGTTGGATAACAATACCCAACTCTTCTCTTATCATTCTAGCATTGTAGCAAGCCCTAGGGAGTCCCTTGAGGCTTGCATTCTTGTCTATATTTTTCTGTACATTGTAACTTAGTTTAGTGCCTACATCTTGGTGTGAGCTTGGCCTAGCCATCCCCCAAAATCGTAAGGCTAGGTTCACTCTTAAATTTTGTGCAATTTCTTATTTGTTTGCCCCACTTGTCATTAGGACAAGGTTGTGTGGCTAGGTTGTTTTAGCTTTTCATTTCATTCTTTCTCAACACTCTTTGGCACAAAATAGGAAGGCTTGCCTCCACCTTGTGCCATTGTAAGTGGTTTGTTTATTTCAGTTTTACTTTTCAAGCATTTATTTTTTAATTGTTACCTACACCTTGGAGTGAGCTTGGCTTAGCCAACCCCCAAAATCGTATGGCTAGTTTATTGTTTTGCTTCTAATGTGTTTCATGGCTTAAAATTAATTAGTAGAAGTAAAACACACTAATGCTAGCTTAGGGCCATGGAGGCATAATGATCTATCTTATGCTCTAATCTCTGTCATTTGCAAGGTTTATTTTTCAAGTACTTGTCTTTAACTCATAATCTTTTACAAGCACTTATCTTTTATTTTTGCAAGTATCATGGGCATGTGGTGAATGGTTTAAGACAACTTATTCTTTTAGTTCTTGCAAGCTATTTTCAAGTTCTTTTTCATGCTACTTCGAATTACATCTTATGGTTAAGCACTCTCAATACTTGCAAGTTCACAATTTCGGTTTTGGTTCAACCACCTTAATTTTGGCAAGAAACATCTTGCCCAACACCACACTAACTTAATCAAACCTTAGTTTCATAGGCCTAAAACTTACTAGACTCAATAGGGCACTCTTTACTAACCCAACTTTGCCATTTAAACGGGGATTGAAAGGAAGCAGCGGAAGGTGAAAGGTCGGGGATGATCTTGTGGCGCTCAACGTCTTTTTCGGGTGTACTTCTTTCCTTGGGTTGACCTGTGGAGCTAGGGTGAGGCCTTGTTTGCCTCACTTCTTGAGCACCTAGCAACTACTTGGTACAAACGGGGGGAGTCTAGAGGTTGACATTTAGTTGGTGTTATCCACCAGGTTGCACAAGCTGGATTTCCTGAAGAGCCGCCAAAGAATGAGCAAGCAGTGCTCATACATGCAGAATTCAGTGATTCAGCAGGTCCTGAAAAGGCCCATTTTTCTGTATTTCCACTATTGTAATAAGTGTTCTAAGTATGAGAGAATGTAAAAGGCTATTGGCCACCCTTGATCTGGGAGTGGGCACATACTCCGGAGTGTTTTTTTTACTTGTTAATTATTTTTTCTTCTTACCTTAGTGAGAGGATTAAATAATTTCTGAGTTTTTTCACTCGAAAAAAGACTTGCTCCAAAGCCGAAGTATGTGTTGACAAACAGGCTTGGCATGGAAAATCCAATGTCTAGTGTCAGAATGTATATAAGCTCATACTAGAACATAGTGTCCGGATTGTTTGGAAATTACGGCTAAGTCTGATAGGTTTTTTTTAAAGTTTTAGCGAATTAATTAAATTCCCGCAAAATTGGAATTTATTAATTCTGAGTCAATAAGTGTAAAAATATGGCATCAGATGTTGTCAGATGCCATATTTACAGTCGTTTTCGGGTCCAGAGCATGGTGTAAACCCCTATTTTCCATCTTTCGAGGCTAAAAAGCGATTATTATCGCTAAAAAAATCAATTTTACTTGAAAACCTGGGAAAAGGGTAATTAATTAAGTTTCCTAAATTTTAGGAAAACTTGGAACATTGATTTAAAAATGTTTTGGGGTATTCTTAATTGAATAAACATTAAAGTAAGTCAATTTAATGAAGGGAGGTCGATCTCTCATGTGGCCCACGCCTTCACTCCCCTTTAACTCACRCCCCACTCGTTGCTAGTTGAACCCTACGTCACTTCCCCTTAATTCACTCCTTACTCACCCGTCCCCTTAATTCACGCCCTCATCTCCCACATATTACGTAGCTCACTCATACGTAATACCCTTACGTAACTCCACTCATGTGTGAATCCCTCACCTAATCCTCACGCACTCACCCTCTCCCTACATCACCCCTATGTCATCTCTACGTAACCCTCTCAACTCACGCCCTCATCTCCGTGTAAGTCTCTCCCTAAACTCACGCCTTCTCCCTACATCACGCCCTCACTCCACTTTGCCTACGTAAGCTTCCACTTATACTCTCCCTTCAACCCTTACGTATCTCCCCCTTCATCTCTACGTAAGCTACTCTCCTCTCCACTCATGCGTGATTCACTCCCTCCTCACTATACTCTCACGCCCTCAGCTCCCACATGTAACTTCCTCACCACTTACGCTTCCCCCAAATCCTCTCATGCACCTAGCCCTAGCGCATGCATTGCCTAGGGATCTTCACCCTCCATGCCTATTTAAGAGAGGTCGACCCTCTTCATTGAATTAAATTGAGTCTGGGTAAAGAAACTCTGTAATACTTTGAAGCATTTGAATAAAGAAGACTTTGGAGCACTTTTGTTGTGGATGCTATGTGTGGATGCTTGGATCTAGTATAGT
>JASDQU010250468.1:4833-16353 GCA_032191745.1 Picea mariana | reverse complement strand
GGGAAAATAAAATAAAAACATAAATAAGGTTAAATGGGTTACGTATCCCATGAGGGATAACGTAACCCATACGTTAAAGGGAATATTTAAAAGAGGATAAGACCATTAATAAAGAACTAAATGAAGGGATAAGGTTTTAATGAATGGATAAGGTGGTTGGTGGGGAGTGAAGGTTTGGGGGGCGGTGATGGAGGCATAAGGGAAGGAGGAGGATTCATTTTGGAAAAAATTCTGGGAGGCAGTCTACGAGAGGAGATTTTGGGAGCTTTGAGAGAGAGAGTTAGAACAGTGGATTTTACAGTGCGCACCGGGGCTGAGGGGTTTTGGGCTCGGAGGGCTAGGACGTCCGTAGATGTTCTAGGGCCAGGCATACTGGTCGGGAGGGTGGTGGTTTTGGGGTGTTCAAGCGAAGGTTCAAGCAAAGATTCAAGCTGCTGTAGATAGTAGCATCAGTGACAGGTATTTAAACTCAAAATTGTGAAGTGTTTACTTAAATTTAACCTATTGTGCAAACTGTTATGTAGATTTAATTTGTTAGGCAAATTGTTTTGGAAAATTTTATTCTATTTATCAAAATCTGGGAATGAATATGCGTGGGTAAGCAAATTTTTAATAAGTTTCAAAAATTTCCGCTCTGTTTTAATTTATGGTAGCTTAAATGAAATCATAGTCACTACAGAGAGGAGACAAGGAAAATTTATGGTGTGAGGATAAGATGAGCAATGGGTGAATGAAGGAGAAGGGCTATTTTTGGGTGAATGAATACCCGTTGGGCGTGAGGGACAGATCAACAAGTTTAACAGATAAGTTATCCTATAATAAATGGCCAACGGGTCATTTGGTAGGTGAAAAACAGGTGACAAGTACGACCAGGTGACGTGGAGGGTGTTGATTGGAGACCATCAATGGTGAGGGATCTTATGATGGGTGAAACAAGGGGGATGGAATGACAAAGTTATGAGATAGGACTTGCAGGGGAAAAAATGGAAAGTGATGTCATGATATGGCAGTGGTATGCCAAAAGGTGCAATAGAGTCATACCACGTTAGAGTAGGGGGGCCACCAGAAAACCATTTCATTCCGGACGCCCACTCATCGTTAAAAAGAGAACGGTCAAGGGGGTCCAAAAAGTATTGTCAGCCATCCATCCGCGTGCCCGCTACTGCACCGTATAAATGAGCACTTCCTTTAACAAACTTTCTGGACCCCTCCCCCCACCATTAAATGTAAAAAGGTAAGGGGGGTCTGGAAAGACTTGTTGACCATAGATCTAAGCATCAGTGTCTCGGTCGTTCATCTGTGCGCTCTCTTTAATCTGCCAGCATGAAATCATATCTGCAGTGGGGACTTAGGCTTGCACCTTTTTGCGTGTTTGCTCAGCTTTCCCTGCTTTTTTCACCATGGGGGTTAGGCAATCATACTTTCAAACTTCAAAGATATGAATCAACATCGATCATCATGCATGTTTTATTGAAATCAAGCCAACTAACCTATGCTCTAACCTAAGTTCTAACCTATATGACATTTAGCCCAGATTAAACTGTTGGCCTAAGAAATTACTCCACCTTAGGGTTATTTGACCAAGATTAGGCAGTTTGGTCAAATTTATTCACTAGCTAGCCTATCTACTTGGCCAAGATTAAACAGTTTATCCAAGCTTATTCACTAATCCTATAAACATCAATTTAAAAGGACTTGGACATGCTTAGACTGTATGGATCAAGCCATTGTTATTGCATGGGGCTTTATTTAATTTCTTTTATGCCCTCTTTTATTCTTTTCTCATTTTCTTTTTCTTTTCTTTTTTATTTTTATTTTCTTTTCTTTTTAGGATGTAGTAGTCTTTGCAAGTCAAAAACACTGAAGGGACAAAAAATATAATCAATAGTTGATCCTATAAATTATAGGGTTATAACAGTGGCTCCACTTGGGGATGGTATCCTCCTTGTGAGATGCCAAGAATATTGTTTCTTGTGATCTTGAAGAATTTCTTCTAGAGATTATTTTGTTATCTGACTTACTTTATTTCAGAAATTTTGATGACATGAAGATCTCATCCCTGGAGAAGACACCCAATGTTGTATGGTTGCGAGTGTGGTGTTTTAGACAATCCCAATTGTTTGACGACCTATGCTGAGATGAGGTTCTTCTGGATTCTGATATCAACAATAAAATGTAGTGGGGTCCCCTTCACCCACATTTGTGAATGAAAAAGGCACTCCCCCTTTTTACAATCTGTTGGTTCTTCTGGTTGAATTGTTGCGGTCGTGACAATAGAAGTGGGGTTTGCATCGATGATTTGTGTTCTATCAGTATTTTCAGAATCAAATTCTGAATCAGGATTTAACTCCTTGTCTTTTATCTCGGCCACCAATGACTATTTTGAGTGACATTCATCGGTGTTGTGCCAGGGTATTTTGTGGAAATCACACCATTTTCCAGTGTCCTTTGTCTTTTTGTGACCCTTATTTTCATGTGGCTTGGACTGGTTTTCGGGATGTTGTTTGTTAGGGTCGTCTTTATCATACTTTGGTTGTTTAGAATTTGTAGACCCAAACCCCCGTTTGTTATGGTGATTAAAATTCTTCTCGATTTTAACAACATATCGATAAGTAGAACTGAGTGATGAGATGTTCAAAAAATCCATTTCAGTTTGGATGTATCTATGTAGAGCCCCACGCTATTTCAGAACCAAATTTCATTCGGATTCTTTGATACCCATCTTGGTGTGCAAGGTATGGAAGGTATTGATGAGCTCAGGAACTTCTTGTCCCCTTTCTTTCCACAGTGTGATGCATCTCATGTACTAGTCCTCATAGTTTCCAACAGGGTAATATTGTTCCTTTACCGCATCCACAAAAAAATACCAAGTGAGCTTGACCCCATATATTCCAGACTCCTCTATGGAAATTTTCTCCTAGTAAGTTTCCCACCAATGTTTGACATTGGGGAGATCCTTAAGGAGTGCGAAGGTGATCTTTTCCATGTTGGAGAAATAACTTTCTAGCAAATTTAACCATTTTTCTAGGGCATCTGCATCTATCTGTCCTTCAAATATGGGGATATAAAAATTAAATCGTACCTTGAAAGGCGAGGTGCCTCCAAAGTGTTCTCTTGCTGAATACACGCCTGTTGTTACCAGCAGGCATTGAAGGATATGGGAAAAATTCTCCATCATTTCGTCCCTCTGTTGCGTGAGAGCTTTCTCAAGCAATAGATTAATAGAATCGTCTGCTCTGTATTTTTTATTTTCTTCCGCCATGGAGGGTTTCTTGGGTGTGCGAGATAAATTTTCCTCAATAGATATAAGCTTGAGACCCAAATTTCTATACTCAGACCTCGTTGGGGACATGCACTAAAAAACGATCAAGAGCATCCTACTCTGATACCACTGATCCAGATTATTTTCGGCACAAAATGAGAGTAGAGATATACTAAATAAATGTACATAGATATCTCAGATGTCCAATAATATAACAAAAATGTATCATAGATGAAACCATAAATAAATTGATACAGTAATACACAATTTTCTATTAATGAGTGAAAACGTACAAAGATTGTAAAAATACAGAGTGAAAGACTCACTAGAATGGTGGCATCTTATCTCTGAGAAGAGATGTGTCTGTTACTCGCATTTGCAAGAAGATGATATTACAATGAGGCTCCAAAGGCATTTTTATCAAAAATAAAATCCAAAACCCTAACCCTGGAATATGAAAAGCCAACAATTTTGTGGACCTTGTTTTGGGTAGTTTGGTGTATCAACTTCCCAGGGGCATAACTTTTGCATACGAACTCCGTTTGGGAAGCACAATAGATTGTTGGAAAGGTATCGTTGAGGAGACTCATTTTGGGGGCTCAATTAGAGCCTTTGTCTATCATTGAGAATATGAATTCAGAAAAAAATTCATTTAGGCCCTCAAAATGGCCTTGGAAGTTAAAAACTGCTAAAAATAGTAAGTTACCAAAATTGCCAGAAAATTGTTTTGAGCCAGTTGGAAAAGGTGGGTGGCCATCGATATCCACCTAGATCAGAGAGCTTGAAAATGATGGGTCATTTATATCCATCAGATCACATTTAAATTAATTCAAGGTCATTGGATCAAATTCTCGTGTGTATGAACAATTGAATAAATCCTTAAATGTTGATCATCGATCAATGAAGGAAGAAAGATCCACGTTGATAGTGCAGACTTAAAGTTCTTGGTATTTATCATGAAGGAAACCCTTGCAAGTGGTCATTTAAATACCATCAAAGGAAACATAATGGTGATTAAAGGCACAGTGCAACCCTGAAAGTGGTTTGGAAACCACACTTGACACTCGCACTACACTATAGGGGAATAATGCTTGATGAAGGTGGAAATCTATGGTGGTGTTGGCCCTTGACCAAGTTTTGAGAATTTTGTTCATGTTTGACCTAATTTTGGGACTTCGATAGGCTATCGAAGGCGGAGTGCTAGATGAAGCAGAGATCATGGGATCTCGACCCCTTTTAGGGCCATGTTGGGGATTTGGGATTATGTAATGGGTATGGGAATGAAGGCCCATGGGTTTACCCATGCTTAGGCATATTTTGTAATGCATAAATAAGTAGCTAGGTGATGTAAGGAGGGGAAAGTGTGTTAGGTGCTAATGTAATGAGCAAAGTACAAGTGATTGTAATAAGGATTTGTGCTTACTGTGTGCTAAGAACTTGCAGATCTAAGTGCAAGTGATTGTAAGAAGGCTTTGTGCTTAGATCTAGCTCAGGGAAGGAGGATCTGGCGAGGTGCGCATAGATCTCATGTCCTATGCAGAGTAGGGTTTTTGTGGCTTTGTGCATGTAAATAATTGAATAAGGTAATAAATAAGATGAAGAGTTGGTGGACATAGCCCCAGGGTGGGGGTGAACCATGTACGTGTTCTGTTGCTATGCTTTGTGCGATGCATTGATGTGTTTATATGCTTAATGCTTTGAATAGATGAATGATAGGTATATATGTTGTTGCTTTGTGCTTAATGGTAAGAGTAAATGTTGGATCTAACCTGTATGAATGTGCTTAGTGCTTGAATATGTTCGATCTGATCTATTTTGTAATGTTAAGTGTTGATAGATGCTAGATCTGGTCAAATACTATGATGTTATGTAATTAGGGTTTAACTGCGCTATAACTAAGACTAGATATTGATGAATGATAATTTTTTAGTGATCTATTAAGTGTTAGAATCACATATCTGTTTCCCAACTAAGGTTGCATACATCTGAGTCCTGCAACCACCCCTTCCTCTACCTCGAGTGAGACTTCATCTGCTTCGCAGGTGTTGCATAAGGGGCCAATAGTTAGGGTTTTTTTGGTGTGATGTTGTAGCATTGAACCATGGGTCTGCCCCTGTGCCAAAAAATGGTTCTGTTGCCGGAAACTGAAGCTGTGATTGTTGGGAACTGAATAAAAAGAAGCTTTGTGAAAAGATCTGACTTAGAATTTTGAAATATTTGTGTGTAGATCTGTCGCTCTAGTCTACGGTATTCTACTCGATCTGTGAAGCTCTGTGCTAAGAAAAGAAGTCTGATCTGAAGAAAAGAGGTAATATTTGGGAGCTTTGTGCCCTGATAAAGGTGAAAGTAAGACTAATGAGGTAACACATGTAAGCTTTGTGCTCTGTAGAAGTAAGATAAGTGGAAATTTTTGTTTCTATAGTATGAATCTAGTTATGTTTGATAAGATTTGTCCTAGCTTGAAAACTAGGGCAATGATAGATGAAATAAGATTTGATATGAGTAGATCTGATAAGAATAGTGAAATATATGTTATACCCATCCATAGAGAGAATATTTGGACTAACAAATGGATGCAGGACCCTAGAAAATATTTTTTGAAGCATATCTACCATGATCCTAGTGCGCAACAAAGGAGAGGTTGGGGATCATTTAAGAGAAACAAAGGATTAACTCTTTGTTACAGTTGCAGAAAACCAATACATCTTGCTAAGGAATGCCCTGGGAGAAAACCTAGTTGCCTCTGTTGCAAAGCTATGGACCATGACGTTTTGGATTTCCCAAGAATTATTGCTAAGGTTGAAAAGATGAATATGAGACAAGAAAACCATGAGAAAGTTCAAGCAACTGAGAATAAGGTAGAACCCCAGAAAGAATAAAAAAAAGTATTGCTACAGATGAAAGAAACCCTGAATGACCACCAACATGTCATCTTACCATAGATATTCAAAGAAAAAGAGTGAATTGAAGTAAGAATCGAAGACTTCGACATTGAATTTGTTTTGGATGAGGAAACACAGGTGAATATCATGACAGAAAGAACTTGGGAAATCCTAGGAAATCTTGCTATGATTCCTTCATTAGGAGGAATAGAATTATTCAGAGGAAAGATGATAACCCTATGTGGAAGACTTACCCAGATATATATGAATGCCAATGGAACTTCGACAAAGGAAGAATTTGAAGTTGTTAAATTTATTGAGAACAACACTCCATTATCCATGTTACTAGGAAAATATTGAATTGAAAGGGATCAGGCTAGAAGGAAAAAGAAGAAGTCTTGGAAAAAAAGAAGCAAGAGTTAAAAGATTTCATGACTAGGAGGATCACACACTTGATTGAAGAAAAGGAGAACCGAGCAAAGTTGCTTAAAACCAAATACTTGGATGTCAAAGTGGGAAGAACACTAGAAGACCCATAGAAGGCCAAAGTACCTATTCTAGATACAAATGAAGTATTACCCCTGGTTTCTAGGAAAGAATCTCACCAGCACGAAGTTACTATGCCAAAGGAAGAAAAGAATTAGAATGGACAAAAGAATACCGAGATGAATCTCACTAGAAAGAAGGATAGAAAACTAAGTAAGAAGAGAGATAAGATCGAAAAATTACAGAAGGTTCCGTAAAGAACTTCGTAGAAGGAAAATTTGCAAAATTGGAACTTCGTCGGGATATCAGAACTACATCACATGGCACTTCGCCATGGCAAAGAAATATAGTCTTTAGGAATAGTATAACCATTTTATCAATGATCCGAACAGGTAGAAAGAATTTATGATCAGAAATTTCACCACCAGACTGTTGGGACTGCACCATAATGGACAAAACTGAGTTAATGAAGGCTTCTCACCCATTGCAAGATGTTCGTTGCTAATTTATTTATTTATCCCATTGTGCCACACAATGATAACACTTTTTTCAATCGTGACTATCTGAGCTCGTGGAATAGTTGATTTTTCACAGTTATCATCGCGTTATTTCCCTCTACCCTGTTGCATTGAATAGTTACTCTTCAAACCCGAGATATTCAACCAAGAGCGTGTATGTCCGAAGAACTTAGCATACTCAAAGAGTCTAAGAAGGAAGTACTCATCGACCTCATGACTGAGAGAACCATGTCCGAAAGAATGATGTCTAAAGGTGTACAAGCATCATTGATGAGAGGAGTGCAAGCCTCTCCGTCGACTGCTCGCGGAGCCAGACCATCTTGACCATCAGCAGAAAAGAGAACCAAACACAGAGATGACTTAGCAAATGCAAAGATGATCCCAACCATATTTCTCGACTACATCCCCCCTCTAGCCGGCATGGTGAATCGAGATAGTGTGCCAAGAGACTTCAAGTACACCATGATTACAATGTACCTCCCGAAGGGGATACGCACAGTTAGAGCACAACAGGACAAGATCGTAGCATTGAAGTTCAATGAATTCAACCTCGGAGATCGCAAGAACTACAGTATGCTCACCCTGTATAAATACCTAACCAGAATGAAGGGGGAGAACTTGAAGATAATCCCCCAACCCTGGACGATGAGCCTTGCGCAGTCCACCATGTTAAATGTAATGAATATCCCACACTTCAAAAGGCACCAGGAAGTGAACGCATGTGTCAAGATATTACTTTCATGTTACCATGCCAATTTCTTATGGTTAGATCATCATATTATAGTTGATATGACGTTGATCCATAGGATCATGAGATTAAGTATGCAAGGACTCGATCTGCAAGAGTTCTATCCAGAAAAATCCATAGATCGCATGCTAGCATAGAAGATCAAGGACACATACGACGATGTTGAAAAGGGGACGCAAGGTTACAAGGTAGCCTCCATCTAGAATGGCGTAGTGCACGTATCCTGTCAGTTAATAGCCGAAAAGTTAGTAAGGAAGAACAGACCTACACAGGTCATAGGCTTTTTGGTTGACCTTGTAGGGAAGTGTGTATAAGTTCTACAGATGAACTGGGCAAAGTACCTAGTTAATCAGTTGGAACTAGACTGCCGCGAAGAACAGGATCGAGGCTACGAGTTTCATTTTAGCTTGCTCCTGATCCTCATCACTTTTGCTACATGGGAGATGTCAGAAGGTGTGACCATCCTGGATATTGAACTACTCGAGATTCTTGTTGCGAAGTTCACTACCCTTTAGTACTCGAGTGATATGAAAAAACGGTGGCAGTCGAATGTTGTTTTTCACACCTTTTACCTTCAACTGAAGAGAGCCATCAAAGTTGAACCTCATATGAATCCGAACACCCTACAGAGGTTCTGACCCCTGATGAAGTTCTACACAGATCAACACTTCATATACCTTACAACACGAGCCGATGAACATAAGGAGAAGATTCAGTCGTACTATAAACTCATGGAAGAGGACCTTGAGGAGATCACTAAGGACTGGTCTGCAGACCTCCTTATTCCTGCAGACCCTATAGAGATGTCTGAACCTGACAACCTAGAGACCATGCATGAAGAAAATAATACACTCAGCCCCAACAGAATGAAGAAGAATGAAGAGGTCCAATATTTAAGCAGTGCCTCAGGAAATACTGCTTCAGTATCACCTGATCAAGGGGGTGATGATGAGGAAGAAGAACTAAATAGCAAAGGAGATGAATAGAAGAAAGGAGAAGAAACACCTCCCAGAGATGAGGTTGATCCCTTGAAGAAGAGGAAGGTTTCACCCCTGAAACCTTCTTCCAAGAAGAAATCGAAATCCATCATGACCAAGATGAAGACCATGCTCACTACTGATGATTTTGACTTCATCATAGTAGACCTGAATGATGCTTCGCTAGAAATTGTTGAGAAACAGGAAGTCAAGAAGGAGGAAATGTATGATATAATTGAGGTCTAACTCCAAGGGGTACATCAGGCCCTCCAGTCCAGTCGTATAGTGTCCACTGCACCCCTTCCATTAGGAGAACTAGAGTTGGGAGATGAGCCAGCCCAACTATGCCGACTAGCTGATGCGGTCGAAGCTCACTTTCATCATGTACAAGAAGAAACAGAAGAAGCCACCCAAACCTTGAAGCAAGTGCAAGGTGTAATTGTAGAACAACGTAGAGTTGTAAAGCAGGAGAAGGTTTCTCTCTAGGAAAAGTTTGAAGAAAAGCAGGTACAGATGCAACAAGAAAAATAATAGTTGCTCACAGATAAACTCGAAGTGAAAGAAGCACTCAACAGATCCCTCCGCTCTGTGATGGAATTAGAACCACAAGTAGAATATGGAGTCATGCATCAAGTGGATCAGCTCGCAGAAGCTATCCAGCAGCTACAACAACGAATAGCAGACTTAGATCTTCACACAGTGCCCAACACCCCGCAGGATGTGAGGGACCAAAGAGAAGCAACTACTCGAAGTGCATTTGAGATAATAAAGGCCCTTTCCATGGAATGTAAGAAACTCACTGATCACAATGCCCAGACCTATGAATGACTCACGAATAAATATAGAACTAAAGGAACTGGAGTCAAATCTCCAAGAGGCAAAGTATCAAGCAAAAATGATACAAGTGCACTTGAAGCCCCTGTCAGCTGTGGAAAGAATGAAGGAATCCGAAGAGCAGCACACTACCTAGCAACAGGTCCACATTATTTAGAGCAGAGTTATGGAAGTAACTTAGAGGCTCTAACCAGTACAAGATGAGGCTTACCAAATGTTCACAGAGATCGAAGGCTAAGGAGAAGAACTGGAGCAAGTTGTCACTACAGTTGAACAACGCCTAGAGGGACCTATCAATGAAGAAGTCATGCAAGAGTTCGTTGAACAGGAGGTCATGGCACAGTAGCAAGTCGAAGTAGCTCAAGGATTTTGAAATAGAACTAGTTAGATCAAAGTGACTCAGGATGAGTCACGGGAGAGTGTTGGGGGCCTGTTAGCCCTTAACCAAGTTTTGAGGATTCTTGGTCATGTTTGACCTAATTTTTGGACTTCGATAGGCGATCTAAGGAAGAAAACAAGATGAAGAAAAGATCATGGGATCTTGGCCTCTTTTAGGGCCCTTTTTGGGATTTGGGATTATGTAACGGGTATGGGAATGTTAGCCCATGGGTTTACCCATGATTAGGCCTATTTTGTAATGTATAAATAAGTATCTAGGCGATGTAAGTAGGGGAAAGTGTGCTAGGTGATAATGTAATGAGCTAAGTGCAAGTGATTGTAAGAAGGATTTGTGCTTACTGTGTGATAAGAACTTGCAGAGCTAAGTGCAAGTGATTGTAAGAAGGCTCCGTGCTTAGACCTAGCTCGGGGAAGGAGGATCTGGCGAGGTGCACATATATCTCTTGTCCTATGTAGAGTAGGTTTTTTGTGGCTTTGTGCATGTAACTGATTGAAGAAGTTGATAAATAAGACGAAGAGTTGGTGGATGTAGCCTCAGGGTGGGGGTGAACCATGTACATGCTGTGTTTCTATGCTTTGTGCGATGTATTGATGTGTTTATATGCTTAGTGCTTTGATATAGATGAATGATAGGTAGATATTTTTTTGCTTTGTGCTTAATGGTAAGAATAAATGTTGGATATGACCTGTTTGAATGTGCTTAGTGCTTGAATCTATTAGATATGATCTATTTTGTAATGCTAAGTCTTGCTAGATGCTAGATCTGGTCGAATACTGTGATGTTATGTAATTAGGGTTTAAATGTGTTGTAACTAAGACTAGATATTGATGAATGATAACTATTGAGTGTTCTGTTAAATGTTAGAATCACAGATCCATGTCCTAGATAAGGTTGCAGACATATGAGTCTTGCAACCACCCCTACCTCTACCTCGGGTGAGACTTCATCTGCTTCACAGGTGTTGCTAAAAGGGTCAATAGTTAGGGTTTTGTTGGTGCATTGTTGTAGAGTTGAACCCTAGGTCTTCCCTTGTGCCAATAGGTGGTTTGATGCAAAAATATATAGCCTATGGAAAAAACCCAAGGTCACGTAAGAAGGATGAGATCGATGATCAAGAAGTGGGAATGTGGAAATCATTGATCGAAATAGTGATCAGAGTCCTAGATATAATGATCTCAATCGTTGATCGCATTGGTTCCTTCGGAGTAGTTTGGTCCACTAGATTGAAAATACCCTGAAAGGGTAGGAATCTGAGGATTAATCATGGACATTGATCAGAGACCAGTTGAGATTTAATATTGACCATTGATAAGCATGGGAACCCTTATATGTGATTGTAAGGAAGGGTGATGTCACGCTAACATAAAGAGCCTATGTGTATGAAGAAGACACATGGTGTTATGTTATTGGTCG
>JASDQU010250467.1:0-13158 GCA_032191745.1 Picea mariana | reverse complement strand
CTGGGGTGGCATTACCACCCCAATTTTGTTACTGATGCTTCTATTGAGATCGAGCAGGTCAGCAGGTTATGCCAGAGATGCTGAGGTTCTCATGTGCTCTACGGTGAGCACATGTCCCCGAGTTGGAGCCAGATGTTATCCCCCACTTTCAGGGGTAACTAGGAGATCATGTCTCGATGCCCACAGGTCCTAGACATGGAGTACCGAGAGTAGGATTGACTTTAGCATGGCCCTGGAGGGCCCACCTTTTGCTTTTCCAACATCTTCATCTTGCCAACAACAACAACATCCATCACCATCGGCTTGTTCCTGTGTCAGAGATGGTTCTTGCTCAATGAGGTAATTGGTCCAGGTATCATGGTATGTTTCGCTTTGATCATCAAACCTTTTGAATATGTGCATGTGATTCCTGTTATTTCTAACAACTGCTTGGATCTTACACTTGCCCACTTGACCATCTTTGGGGGGATTGACAGAATGCCCTAGCAAGCCTGTGTCTGTAGGTTTTGGTTTGCCACTGGGGGGAATTTCTGAGAAGCCATCGTTCGCTCCCATCATAGTACCACTTTTCCATCTTGTTTCCCACTCCCCTATCCCATTCCACTTGTCCAGACATTGGGTTGACCTATTTTTAGGATTGCACCTTATCTCGTGGGAAGAAGGGGCTAAAGGCCCAAAAGGTAAAAGCAAGCTGGTAAAAGATAAAAGCCTAAAATAAAACCTCGAGATGCTTCGCCCAGGGATCCTTGAGAATGCAATAAAAAGCTTCTCAGCAAGAAACAAGAGGGACCCGGAAATAAATAATAAAACAAGGCCTAACTAGAGGATAGGGGGTCTCATCACGAGCCAACCTATTAGGTCCATGGGTATCTAACAGTATGAAATTGCCATTAGCTGGTCACCACGCTAGGGCAGTGACTCTTGGTTGCATGGCCGAGGGAAATGGGGTCTCATAACGAGCCAACCTTCTCATTTCTGTGAAAATACTTGTGGGTAACACTGTCACCACTGGTCACCACGCCAGGATAGTGTCCCCTGATTAGCTCTTGAACAAAAAAAAAGGGCAATAAAAGATAAAAGAATAAAAGAATAAAAGAATGCAGAATAAAGGCAAGAATGGGCTTGGAAAATATGCATCCATGACAGGTATAGCTCGCCTTCTACAAAGGCACCCATAGATGATATTTTTGCATCCTTGGCCCTCACTGCACCCACATGTTTGGACACCCCCTGACCACATCACCCGCCTACATGTCTTGGATGAGGTTTCTTCCGGGAACTTTCCTTCTTCTGTGGACACTAGCCCAATAGGACTTTTTGTCCTTTTCTCCAGACTTGTATTGTAGGCTTGTGTAACGTCCTTGAGCTGCTGACTGATGTACTAGGGATTTAATGCATATGTTTAGTAATATTGATGATGAAATGTGATTGACATTGCTATGATCCCTGTGACCGATGAGCCCATGGAGGGTGTAGCTTTTGATGTGCAGGACCTTGCCCGAAGGACAGGTACCATTTGGACCGGTACACATGGGGAGATGATTAGTTTGGACCTCCATGGGGCTGAAGAGCCCACCAGGTGGATGCTGAAACTCATCGGGGGGCAGAGACAGGATAGAGATGGATCAGGGGCTTTGCACTGGAGAAGAGGACGTTCCACCAAAGGCACCCTGACACAGCTTGACCTAGGGGGGTTGAGCCATTTTCAGTGAAACGTTGGCCTTGGAAGCCCTTGGATGTCACCCTTGATGACCATGACGTCATCCGGCCTATTGGACGTCTTGGGAGACAGACTGGGCAACAGTGGCACGTGTGGCAGGTTGGAGAAGCCCAAGGAGGTCTAACGTTTTTTTCCAGGATGCTTCATTTGCCCTAAAAGGGGCTAACGTCTCCCTTAGAGGGGCTTTTTATCTCCTTTCAGCTCAATTAGGGTTTTAATTTGACAATTTAATGTAAAAACAATATGATTTGATATTTTGGCCTTGTCGGCCTTTTACCTGACCTAAAATGTAAAATTAGGTCAAGGTTTTGTATAAATGAGGGATTTTCACTCTCATTTTAAGATCACAACTAACTCACTCATTAGTGAGGTCTAAAATTTGCGCCCTCTCTTGGGTTATTGGATGATTTAGTGATGCACATTTGTTGAAGGAAGACTATTTTGGCACATTTTGGCATTTCTCTTGAAGGAAGGTGTTACAACTAGGGTTTGCATGGATATTTCTTGATGAATTCTAAGTATTTTTCTGCAAAACTTCTTGAATAAATGGTTGTAGTACAAGCACACAAGTAGGTCCTTGTCTCATGTCCCCTAATAGAGAATTTTTTCAGCCATTGTTGGAGAAAGAAAGAGCCTAGCCATAACTACACTCCTATTTCTTCTTTCCTTTAGCTAGCCGCACTTTACAAGCTGAGAAGAAGGAGACGTCTTGAAGCCTAGGGTTTCTACACTTCAGGGCCGATTTTTCTAGGGTTTGCTAGTAGAGCCTTGATGCTGCAACACTTTGTTTTATCAAACCCTCTTGTCTCAGTTTATCTTTTATGCTACCCGTTTTGCCATCTAAGGAAGGAGGAGAGAGCACGAGGCCTTGTTGTAGCAACATTGGAGTGAGCCTCTCTCCCCTAGGGTTTTGATTTTGAGGCCTTGCCTTAGCAACACCTCAAAACTTCTCCCTCTAGCCCTTAGTCTTTGTCTCCTTCAACCCTTGCATCCTTCATTATTGATTCCATTTGACCCTAAGGCACTGATCCTAAGACCTTATGCGTTGAAGTGGACTTGATCTAAAAACTCTCAAACACTTTGAATTGAAACCCTGACTACTAACCCTAGCTTAAGAGCTAACCCTACCAACCCTGATTGCTGCTTTCATCTCATGCTATCACATCATTAGTGCAACATCGTTTTGTTTATTAAGGAATTGGATAATGATTAAAGGCATTAATTGAATGAGTTTTTGTTTTATTGTATTGAATGCCAACGTCATTCTAGCATTTATTGAAGAAGTGACATTACTTTCATTGCCATAATTGCTTATATATATTTATAAGATACTCATATGAAGTACTAACCCACTGAGATAACTTGCATATGTTAATGTTTATGCCATTATTATAGTTCTTTGCATTTCAATAGATAACAACAACATAAGAACAAGATCACTGAGAAATACACATTCACAAGAGACACAACATTTATCTTGGAAACCCTCTAGGGGAAGAAAACCCAACAAAAACTTCCTTATCATAAATTGCCAATACAATGTCAAGAGATAACTCAAACCAATACAGAAGGTCCTCTCCAAAAGATGCACCACTCTTCTCCCTCTCTCCAACTGGTAAGTTGCAACTTGCCTCTTAGAAATGAGCAAGTGTGTTGTGTGTCAAAGTGAGGCGCTGGCCTCTCTTTATATACAAGTCTGGCATGTGTGAAGGGTCTCTTCACTGGCAGGGCCGACTTCTCAATCTGGGTGGGTAAACCCACCTTTATTATATTTCTGGGTCTCAATAATAACTGTTGGAGCCGACTCCTTATTTTGCCTATTATAATTGTCTGTTGACCAATTTGCAAAAGGGGATTTGGTCCTAATAAAATAACCAACATGATCAATCCACAATGGGGATTGATCCTATGAATAATATAACAATAATAATAAGAATACTCTTTGCAGTTACATTATTTCAACACTCCCCCTTAACAAGAAGCCATATAGCTTCGCAGCTAGTAGAACATGTGGCAATGTACTTTGCTTCCACTGTGCTGAGAGCAATACTGGATTACTTCCTACTCTTCCACAAAATCATGGCTGATTCCAAACTGAAACAACATCCGGAAGTGCTTTTTCTGTCAGCAACGCTTCCTGCCTAATTTGAATCAGTGTATCCACTCAATGTGAAATTATGATCTCTGTCATAACTGAGACCATAATCTATCGTACCTTTAAGGTACATCATCACATGTTTTGCAGCCACTAGGTAAACATGCTGGGCTCTACCAAAAACTGACTCAAGGTGTTCACGGCAAAACAAATGTCTGGTCTGGTGTTCGTCAGGTACATCAGTTATCCAATAATTTGTCTGTACAGTGTGGCATCAATCAAATCTGACGAAGTATTGACCAACAGCTTCAACTTCGCTTCCATGGGTGTATTCATGGGTTTGTATTCCAGCATGTCGAATCTCTTTAAGATCTCAACCGTGTACTTCCCTTGGTTAAGGAAGATCCTCTCTGGACTCTGCCATACCTCAAGATCTAAGAAATAATGCATTAGGCCAAGGTCTTTCATTTCAAATTTAGAGGCAAGTCTCCTTTTACATTCAACGATGAGCTTTTCTTCTCCAGTTAAGAATAAGTCATCCACATATAGCAATGAGATTACTGGCTCATTATCCATAATTTTTGAAGTAAAGATTTTAGTCTGCTTTACTCTTGGTAAAGCCTAAGCTCGTCAAGAAACTGTCTATACGGCCATACCAAGCTCTAGGAGCTTGGTTCAATCCGTATAAGGCTTTCTTCAATCTATAGACATGAGACTTCCTGTTTTCAACCTCAAATCCTTGAGGTTGCTCTATATACACTTCCTCTTCGATGACACCGTTTAGGAAAGCTGTCTTCACATCCATCTGGTCCATCTTCCACTTCATCTTAGCTGCAAGAGCTATGATGGTCCTAATCGAAGTGTATCTGGCCACAGTTGCGAATGTCTCTTCATAGTCAATGCCTTCCTTCTGGGAAAAGCCACAAGCGACAATTCTTGCTTTATACTTCTCAATACTTCCATCAGCAACATGTTTTATTTTGAAGAGCCATCTGTAGGATACCTCATCTTTATTCTTCGGTCTGGGAACTATGTTCCATACTTTGTTTTTCATTATGGATTGGTATTCCTCTGTCATGGCATCTGCCCATTCCTTCTTTTGAATGGCTTCTTCAAAGCAGGTAGGCTCCTCATCTGGGAGATGACATTTCAAAGCCGTGTAATTGGAGAATGGCTTTGGTCTTTTCACCTGTGTCGAGGTTCCTTCTGGAACACCATACTTCTCTCCATCTTGAATAAGCTCTCTTGCCTAAGCAAGCTTTCTTTTATGGGAGAAGGTCATTTGAGGAAGTTCTTGAACTTCTGTTACATCATGGTCTTCAAGAGTTTCCTCATCAGGGGAAGTTACGACTTCCCTCACTGGTTCTGCAGCTTTGGGAACTTCCTTCACGGATTCTGCAATCCTGGGAATTACGGGATACTTTAGATTTCTTGAGCGCTGCATCTTCATTAAAGGTCACATCCCTGCTGATCTCAATTTGATGTTGACTTGGTATATAGATTCTGAAGACCTTGGAGACCTCACAGTATCCCACAAGTATTCCCTTCTTTCCTGAAGGGTCCAACTTGTTTCTCTTTTCTTTAGGTATATGAATAAACACTGGAGAACCAAGTATTTTAAGATGGCTTACCTCTGGCTTGTTTCGGTGAACATCTCTTCCGGTGTCTTGAGCCCAAGTGCATTATGGGATAATCGGTTCTGCACATAAACAACTACCATTGCTGCTTCTGCCCATAAGCACATAGGAAGATCTTGATCATGGATCATAGTCTTCACAACTTCCAGTATGGTTCTGTTCTTCCGTTCAACTACACCATTTTGTTGGGGATCTTGATCCCAACATCTTTGCAGAAGTTCACGAACTCTTCTGAGGTATATTCTCCTCCATTATCTGACCTGAGTATCTTAATCTTCCTTATAGAGGGGTTCTCTATCAAGGCTTTGAATTCCTTGATCTTGCTGAACACTTCAAATATATCCAGGTCTTTTACGAGAATAATCATTAATGAATGATACATAGTATACATACCCATTAATGGAGGATGATGACATTGGGCCACATACATCTGAATGAATGAGTTCTAGGACCCCTTCTGCCTTGCTGTCCCTCTTCGGAAACGGGTTCTTGATGTTCTTCTCTTGTGCACATCCATTGCAGACGCCTTCATGATCACCTTTGAGTTCTGGTAAACCTGTGACCGCTTTGCATATGTATGGTAGTGCCTTGTAGTTGAGGTGAGCTAATCTTCTATGCCAAGATTCTTCAATGGCGTGGGTCATGGCAGCTTCTGAGTGACCCTTTAGCTCATGCAAGTCACCTTCTTCTCTTCTAATGATGATTGCTTCATTTATGATCTCTCCTTTAGCATGCTGTCTTTTGCAACCTTTGCTATAGCTTCCTCATGTGACCTGGAGCAAGGTCAACAAAACAACAAGCAAGAATAATATCCTTCTTGATAATATAAAGCTATAGCACGAGCAATCATCATAGTAGCGACTTTAGAGCTATCACTTATAATTTATCTGAAGGAAAGATTAAAGGTAAGGAATACGATACGAAATGAGGTCAACACTCTCATAGTGTTGTGACCAAGCATTCTTCCATGGCAACCTAGAATTAACATAGAAGGTTTCTCCTAGAGGAGTTGTTAGTTGTGTTAGGCAAAGTATACACCTCTATATGCTCACATGCTATTAGGTATAATACTTTACAACGACTGCTATCTCAATTATAGTCATCAGGTTATCATATGTACCTTTGAATCTTATTAATCTTGATTAATCAAACATGGAGCCTTGTCCTCATGAATGAGTGTTTGCTTTTCTTCCAGGTCTCGTTCACTCAAGTGACGAGTGCTTTCTTCAACCTGTCTGCTGTACTAAGACCATATGCTATCTTGACAGAAGGTTAGGTTAGAGGATAAGCTCTATGATCAACTTTTAATCCTTCTAATAATTTGATCATAGCTTCAACATGCAACATTGATTAAGAAGCCTTATATGGTTATGAATCACCCAAACGGAAGGAGTTTGCACTAGTTAATACTAAAGTCCAAGCAGTAAGGAATAAGATAGAAGAAGAACATAAAATAATCATAATATTAAAAGAAAACCTAGCAACAAATCGTAATCGAATGAAACGACTAGCATACCAACATAGGTCAGAAAGAGAGTTTGAAGAAGGCGATTGGGTGTTTGTAAGACTTCAACCCTACAAACTATTGAAATAATGTAACTGCAAAGTGTATTCTTATTATTATTTGATATATTATTCATTGGATCAATCTCCATTGTGGATTGATCATGTCGGCTATTGTAAAAGGACCAAATCCCCTTTTGCGGATTGGTCATAATTTAATTGTAATAGGCAAAAGAAGAAGTCGGCCCCATAATATATTTAAGAGGCCCCAGAATATAATAAAGGTGGTTGTAACCACCTAGTTTGAGAAGTCGGCCCTGCCAGTGAAGAGACACTTCACACTTGCTAGATTTGTATAAATAAGGAGGCTAGCGCCTCACTTAGACACACACCTCACTTGCTCATTGAGAGACAAGTTTCGGAATTGCAGAGAGAGAGAGAGAGAGAGAGAGAGAGAGAGAGAGAGAGTGGCACATCTTTTAAGAGATGATCTTCTGTATTAGCTTGAGTTATCTCTTGGCATTGTATTGGGTATCTATAATAAGGAAGTTTTGCTGAGTTTTCTTCCCCTAGAGGGTTTCCCAGGATAAATGCCGTGTCTCTTGTGATTGTGTATTTCTCAGTGATCTTGTGTTATGCTATTGTTATCTATTGAAATGCAAAGAACTATAATAATGGCTTAAACATTAACACAAACAATTATCCCTTAAGCAACAAGGGAAGAACAAATTGGCTCCAAAATTCTATGGACCCTTTCGAATTAACAAAAAAATTAGCCAAGTCACTTATGGATTAGAATTGCTAGACAATTGTAGCAGCCACAATGTCTTCCATGTCTCATGTCTCAAAAAGGTGCTTGGGCAAGTTCAACTGACTCAAACCGAAATCCCTGAATTCGTTGACGAAGGAAGGATTATTTTAGAACCAGAGGGTATTCTTGCCACTAAGGAAAAGGTGTTACATTCTAGAACCATTAAGGATTACCTCATCAAATGGAAAAACCTTCCAGAGGAAGATTCATCATGGGAGTCAAAACATTTTCTCTGACAATACCCATTGCTACCCTTGCTTTGAGGACAAAGCAACATCGTAAGGGGGTGGCAATTTTACGAACATAAAAACATAAACACCAATAAATAATAATAATAATAACAATAAATAATAATAATAATATTATTAACTTAAATTAAATAAATGAAAGATCAAAGAGGCACATACCTCTTCACCTCGTGACCAATCAATGCTATAAGTAAACCGTCACGAAGGTCATTGTAATCATCCATTATTCACTCATCAATCAATTATCAATTCAGATATATTTTGTCTCAAATTAATAACAAGTCTTCTCGTTACAAAAATCAACAAAAGCATCCTCAATTTGATACTCCAAGCAAGGCGCATAAGGTAGAATAGCTAGACAGCCCAAAGAGGGCGAAAATTTCAGAAGTTATTCCCACAAAGGTGAGAAGTGATGATGATAAAAATGAAATGAGGTTTGCCTTTTTTAAATGATGTGTCAATATAATTTGTCCACGTAAATTTGTCAACAACAAATTAGAAGAGGGCTGATCTCTTCATTTGCCTCTACAATATGCCAAAAATCAAATACACATGAAATAAAACCCTAGAAGGGCGACGTCATGCCCTAGAAGGGTGACGTAGGGCTCAAAATTGAGATGTCCAGCTTCAAGGAGTGGAATGTTGGGCCTCCAAAGGCCATGTGTCATGCTCCAATGTGCCATGGCATGTGTCTCCTCAAGTCAAACCACCTCCAGAACCACACCATCCATCAAACCCTAGCCTCCAAGGCGACGTCAAGAGCTAGAGGGTGACATCATAGGGGCCTCCAAAGGCCACATCCAAGTGCAAGAGGGGTGCAATCTCGTTTCTATGTGATGTCAAGGTGCCTCCAAAGGCAACATCTTCTATCCTCTATGCACAATGGCTCTAGGGTGCTCTGCCCAGCTTGTGGGCTTCCGACCCATGTATGTTGCATACTGACTAAAACTACTCAAACCAAGCCCATCTGTCCATTGTCCAAGGTTCCAAGGATGTGAGAGTCACTGTCTGAGGGTGCTAAGCCACTGGATGACTCACTGCTCTCCATCACACTTGCCAAAGTCCTGCAATAAGGCACAACATCTTGGGGCACAACCCAAAACGTCCCTCAAAGAACCATGGCAGGGCCATTAAAAAAAACCAGAATATAAGACGAAGTAAACCAATGTTCATAAAACACGTTAGTCCTTAAATCATGCAATTTAAGTTGATGCTTAAGATACAAGCCATGTAAACAATTCACCCCAGTATCCCCTTCAAGTATCAGTATAAACCCATCAAGAGGAAGTATGTGTGTGATATGGTATTAGGATTACTTCATGGCTTATGGTATCCATTTATATGAGCGCCTTTGTAGAGGTGGTGCTTGCTTGCTTAAGATACCCTTACCTCGGTTCTTTTTGTATTCCGAACCTCTTATTTGCCTTTTGATACCCAATTATCATTTGGAAGTCCCCTTTATAAGGTTTCAAACTTCATTCCTTTATATTTTACTGGGCAATAGTCCTTTATAATTGGTGCATTCATTTTCATTTGGACAGGGGCGCTTACCATTAGAGAGGGTAGAGCTCAAGCTGGCCTAAGGCTTTTATGGTGGCCTTTATAAATTATTCCCATCTCCAAAAGATTGGAAACATTAGTTGTAAAACATGGATATCTATGTTTTCAGCAAATCATTTCAGTAGTTGCTTTTTTTCTCAAATAGAGATGTTCATTCTGATCATGTTGTGAACTTTGCATATTGCATTTTGATCCCTAGAGGCTTTCTAGTGTGTTAGTTTTGTAGATTTCTGACATGCTAATAAATAATACACAATCTGAGTGTTGCTATTGATATAAAACAAGTTTTATTTTACTCTTTACCATTTAAGCATACTGTACTAAAGCTATTTTGTGATGGATGCTGGTATATGGTTCAAGGATAGTCGCTTTAGGATAGGGTTACAAGGAAGTGGACGTAAAAGAGATTGATGTACTTAAGGAAGTAGAAACATACGAGTTATGGGATAGGCCGTTTCAGTGAAAGCCTTGTTGAATGGCACTGTATTTGTTATGAACATAAATAACATGAATATACATATGATAATATAAATAATAATAATAACAAATACTAATTAATACATAATGAAGAGACATGACTTCCTAATCAAAGGACGCATCTCTTACTGAAAGGGCACCCGTGCATGGGTAAATAAACAGCCCTCATTTTCAACTGTAAATCATCTATCTATTATCAATCTATCTTATATATATTCTTTTTTATTTACAGTCCTACATGGATTATTGTGTTATATTCTAAGTATTTTGGATATTTCTTGTGTGAGCGAACTTTTGTTCGTCTCGGTATTTGCATCACATTTATCTTTGTCTCAAGTATATGGTACGAAATCGGTGGATTCACATAGACTGCTCTAATACGAAGTTATAATATTTCCCTGCTCAATCATTATTTATTTATAAAATATACCATATACTCAAGTATATGGTATTTATAAAATATATTTTGGATATTTCTTGTGTGAGCGAACTTTTGTTCGTCTCAGTATTTGCATCGCATTTATCTTTGTCTCAAGTATATGGTATGAAATCGGTGGATTCACATAGACTGCTCTAATACGAAGTTATAATATTTCCCTGCTCAATCATTATTTATTTATAAAATATATCATCTTTCTACTCCGCCCCTTTTACTAAAGGAACTGATCAGTCCTAGAGTGTGTACGGACAATACATGATATTATCATGCTTTCTCAATCAGGCTTTCTAGTTGTCAGTTATGAATTCACCCGTTTACACAAGGCTATTTTTTCTGTTAAAATGAGTAGTGTAAATTGAGCATGCTTGAAGTTCTAACATATTCTTTTGTCTTGTTCCTGGAACGTTTTCCTGATCTGGTATTATTATTTCTTCAGGATTTCACAGGTGTCACTGATGTAGGAGGTGGCTACTCTACCTGGGTTCAGAGTGGACTTCCCGTAAAAACATAATCTGTAGTAGTTTAGTAGATACTATTGGCTTTGTTTGTTGTTGCCTGCTTTTCAGATTTGATGTAAATACTCATTGCCAAACAGTTTATAGAATTTTCTCTTTGCAGCACTACATATTTAAAGTAGGTACTTTAGGATGTTTAGGTTGCCAATTCTCAAGCAAGAACAGGGAGAGGGATTGGGAGGAACCAAGCTGATTATATCATGTTTATCTTTCTGCAGGATCATATAATTTTCTTAGTGTTAAAGATAGGGATTTTTGGTTGTCTTGGGACTCACACAACAAAATACCTATGAACCACATCTTTAGGTCAATCTCAACGATATACTAGATAATTCATTTTTCTTGAAGTACAAACCACTGTTTTGGAAATTGAAAGTTACAAAATCTTCCAATGCGGTCAATTATATGAAACACTTCATTTTTATGTAAGACAACAGTAACACTAATTTAAATTTCATTTAATAATTGTCATTTATTTTATCATGGTAGATGATATATAGAGATGGGAGGGAAAGTCCTGTTAAGAAAGTGATTTTTATAGGATAAGTTCAGTTGTTTAGTAATGACTAAGGTTTAAAACTTTCTCTTATAGTCCCTGATTGAGTTAGGGAGCAGGGGCTTTTTATTGCAGCAAAAATCCTAGCTCTCTCTTTTGGCAACCATTTTTTTTCTTCCAAAGCAGGCCAAAATCTGCTGATAGTATCAAGGGAGAATGGCCACCTTGCCAAAACTAGTGCAAGTTTCCCTCTCATATACAATCTCTGAGTTGGCAGAGTCAGGTCTTTCTTTTCCCCTCCCACACACAACCCAGTTGCAGAAAATTCTGATGAGTGCATAGTAAGAGTACTCCACTGGCAGACATCCCCCGGTTTATGTTGGTCTGGTCCCAATGTTCCCTCTCAGGTAATGGTTACCTTACCATGCTGTAGTCAACAAGCCAGAAGCAATTTTACCTCATACTCCAGGAGGAAGCTACCATTTCTTATGCACTTCAGCACTCACAAAAATACATATATTATATATTAGAAAAATAATCACAGCAGAAGTAATTTTAAACAAACATTGGTTCAATTCTTGAGAAGTTTCAGAAGGCCGCAAGTGAGTGTGAATAAGGTTTCCCATAGTGTGCCAGAAGTGGAGTTTCTGTGGCGTCTTAATCTAGGGGGAGAACTCCATTTTCCCAGCCTTTGTACTGTTGAAATTGTAACTATGGTCGGTCTTCATAATGTATTTTGTAAAGTAAAAAAGGAAATTAATATTTATGTAAAAAAAAAGAAAAAAACTATTTGTAAAAGTTAAAAGTCACCTCACGAAAAGGTGCCTCTTGAAAGGTTACTTCAATTTAAATAAGTGACGATTTTGCTCATCTTACTCACTCAACACATCTCTTTCTCTCTCATGCAAGCTACTGGAAGGTGTTATAATATGAAGGATTGTGTGCTCATTTTACCATTGACAATACCCTTTGTTAATGTTTATGCCATTATTATAGTTCTTTGCATTTCAATAGATAAGAGCATCATAAGAACAAGATCACTGAGGAATACACATTCACAAGAGACACAACATTTATCCTGGGAAACCCTCTAGAGGAAGAAAACCCAGCAAAAACTTCCTTATCATAAATAGCTTATACAATGTTCAAGAGATAACTCAAACCAATACAGATAGTCCTCCCCAAGAGATGCGCCACTCTTCTTCTCCTCTCTCTAACTGGTAATTGCAGCTTGCCTCATAAGATAATGAGCAAGTGAGTTGTTGTGAATAAAGTGAGGCGCTAGCCTCCTATATATACAAGACTGGCATGTGTGAAAGGGTTTCACTGGCAGGGCTGACCTCTCACTCTGGGTGGGTAAACCTACCTTTAATTAATTCAGGGTCTTCAATAATAACTGCTGGGGCCGACTTTTTATTCTCCATATTACAATTGTCCGATGACCAATCCGCAAAAGGGGATTTGGTCCTAATACAATTACCGACATGATTAATCCACAATGAGGATTAATCCTAATAATAAAATAACAATAATAATAAGAATGCTCTTTGCAGTTACATTATTTCAACACTCCCCCTTAACAAGAAGGGTATTCTTCATCAGCATCAGGTGAGAGAGGTCTGCATCATCAGTGGCATCATGAGGACAATATCGTCAA
>JASDQU010250466.1:0-10448 GCA_032191745.1 Picea mariana | reverse complement strand
TATGAAAAGATTGCCGAGTGACCTTGTTCCTTTCACACTCGTTAAATTGGTCCAGAAATAACATCTACTTGGCATGAGCTTAACCTTTTTTCTAGCCTGTAGATTATTGCGGAAAAAGGTACGCCTTGGGAGACTTGTCTCACCGGGAGAGTTCTCCTCAGTTATATTTTATACTTTTTCAGGCTAAGGAGACTAAAATCAGAAAAAGGCTGTGAGTCCATAGTTAAGCTCTTTTTGGACTCCTTAAAATTGAAAAGATCGTTGAGTGATCTTGTCTCAATCACACTAGTTAAAATGGTTTTGAAGAGATGTCT
Source organism: Picea mariana (assembly GCA_032191745.1). NCBI lineage: Eukaryota > Viridiplantae > Streptophyta > Pinopsida > Pinales > Pinaceae > Picea > Picea mariana. The sequence goes on along the minus strand of JASDQU010250466.1, from coordinate 10,134 downwards.
TTTTGGTATAAGTTTAACCCTTTTTCAAATCGATTAGACTAATTGTGAAAAAGGAACTCCCCAGAGTCTTCTTTTGACGTTTTTCAGACTCTCTAAACGTGAAAAACCACCGAGCTTACCTTCTCTGGGTTCGTAAAATTTTACATGGAAGGAGTCTTGTTGTGTCATGCTTCATCGCATTGTAGGTCTCATCTTTGCGTCTTTGGCCTAATGTCGGCTCCATGTTGTTCTCAATTGAACCTTTAAATCATTCCTTATACACAAGCCTTGCAACACTTCTTGCCTTTGCGATCTGACACCTTGACCCATGGAGGAATTTTCCCCGAGTGTCCTTATCCTGCACATGTCTCCTTACTCTGAGAATCAGTATGTTCCATGCACTTAGAACCCGTTCGCTTGCTCACGACACTCGTTCCTCCTTTGTAACGTAGCATTTTTTTATTCTTTTTCAAGCTCATTAAAAATTGAAAAAGACAAAAAAATCAAATATTCCAAAAAGAGGGGATGGGAATTATACACTCCTTATTCGGCAGCAAGATAGTCGACCTTGGACAAATCACATCCTTTCATTTGTTCGCCAAGTATTGGGATCTAGTATGACCTTAGGAAGTTGTTCTCGCTACATAGATATGTGTCCTCCTCCATTTGGTTACTCTTCCAAACGTTTGGAGAGTTTGTGGTGCTTCCCGCATCAAAGAATTATGTCAATATTACGCTACCTAAGTGTGATCATCTTTCGTGCTTTTGTCCAAGGGATGTTTTATCCAACCTAAGTCATCCATTTTGTATTTTTTCTCTTGAATTTCATGAGTCTACCATCCCAAGAGTTCAATCAAGTCCAGATTCAAAATTGATGAAGTTCTGTGCCTAACAATTGAGATCCTCCAGTCTTTCCCCAACGACATGTCGAAGACCTCAGAGTAGTGAGTCTTACACTCCTATTGTAGTCCTACCTGAGTGGTTGAATATCTTGAAGTTGTTTCTCAAGTTATGAAGTCCTCATCTCCAGCCACAGGCATTGATGCTTCTTGACGATGCATATTATATTGTACTTGAATATCATCGAATGATTTTGAGATGTAGATCCACTGTGTATTGCTCGCGGCTACAATTTATATAGACATTTATCTATGACATGGATCTATAGTGTACTTGATTGGCAACCATGATTAGTTCATCCCAAGCATGGGTATGCGTACCTCGGAGATATTATTATTGTTTTGCAGATGGCACCTCCCGAACTCTGGTCCCGGGCTCACTCGACTCTGTGCCTTCCCACTGGTAAATTTATTGTATATTATTTCGGCCATCAGTTTCTCTTCTGACCTAAAAAATTAGGGGGCATCTATTATAGCCCAAAAATTGCCTACCTATGCATACATGGCATTGGCCTTTCTACTTGCACAATTTTCCAAATCACTGCTGAGGATCTCTCTTTAAAAAACTATTTTTTGGAGCATGTACACATCCTACTGCACTATTGCCCACATACATATGCTAGATGCACACTATAAAACCCACGTACATACGCTAGCTGCATACTAAAGAACCCGCGTTTATCTCCAAAAGTTGCAAAAAATAAAAAGTTGCAAGGAATTTGGCAGAGTTTACAGGCTATCGAGGGTTTCCCAACCAATTCACCCATGGTAGCCCGTCCCCAAACTGAATAAATATCCTTTTTCCATATAAAAGGAGGTCTTGGGGTCCCATTCCACATTCAAGCATTATAACAGAGAAACTCTACCAAAATTCCTTCCCCCTTTTGCTCAAGCTTTGTAGCCCCTTCTGAGATTTGGCTTCAACATTCCCCTTCCATCCCTCTTCCTATACAATCCCTTCCCTATTTCCCGAGGAGATCAATTGATTGTGAGAGGTTTTACGGGAATGATGCACTTGGAGCAACAATAAGAGGAGCCCAGACCAGGTTCGTGGAGTGTCAGCCGAAAAGAAGGTTGTAACCATTTGTAATCTTCACATCTGAATACAAGAGTTATGTTTATGTCCCAAATATTGTGTCTTTTGTGCTTAATTTATTAATGCATTTACATTCATATCTGAACCCTAACATTGATAAGTAGAGATAGAATATCTTGTAGCTTTTTTGTCTAAATTGTTTGCAGGTCAGCTTTGGGAGGAGACCAGCAGCCCAAGAAACTATAAAGGAGAAGGAGGTCATCACCAACCAAAAGGAACTAAGGTACAATCTCTTTTCCTTCTCTTGTATTTTAAGTTCAGATTGTTTGGGGTAGTTTAGAAGTAGAACCTTCTTTTAAGGGAGATCGTTTCTTTGCCTGTAATTTGACCCTAGTATAGTAATAGGGGGATTTTACCCGCTTGCAATGAGGCTCGAGATTTTGTCTAGGTTCGTAACTTGACCTCAACACGTCAAGAATAATTTCGTATAACATCCCAGACTAAACATATATAAGATCTAATTGTTGGGCTTTAAAATCTGCTTCTTCCTCAGATGTTACCCCAGATGTAGAAACATCCTTCGAAATGTAAGGCTGTAAACATTTAAGAAACCATTCCAATAGGAACTCTAGAGGAATGCAGGCCTTGATCAACCTCTTCTGTCTACGCCACTCTTGGATGTGATCTGAGATATGGGTGGCTTTGTCCCAGCAGAAGTCCGACAAAATTTCTATGCTAGAATTGTAATGAACCAACAATTGGAAGTAGTTGAGGAAGACTAAAACCATCTGATTAAAATTTTTGTACGCTCCCCCTGGTAGCTCTATGTACCATTTCAGTGCGACCCCTGTGAGGGTGTGTTGAAACAATCTTAAATGAATATAATCATCGTTAAGGGAATTACAAGAGTACCAAAGATGGAAAGTAGTGACATGATCACCAGGATCCTCACTAGTATTGCCCTCAAATTTCAGAATATCTGAAGGAATCTTGGTGGTGACGGTGGGCCATGTCAGGTCATGATGCACTGGGTCATTCATCAATCTTGACAAGTTTGGAAAATTTAGCATGGCCAGAAAAGGGATAGGGGTTGTGGCATCTGGCCCCAAGATCCTGGGAAAGATTGTTGTTGTGGAATCACATCCCATCAAGGGTTTTGGTATGCACCATGGCCCTGTCTAAGATTGTAAAACCCCACTCCGAACTGATTCATAAAGGAATGGTTGGGAACCATTCCAGTAGGAATGTTATGATGCAGATTTTAAATATTCCCCCCAGTCGGAGTAGCTCCAGGTTGGGGATTTCCCAAAGTGTGAAACTGACATCCTCCGGTTGGGAATCCAAAGGATAGAGGTGGATTTGTCATGCCAAAAATGTTGGTCAGAATCGGTGTGGAGGAGGTAGGTGTAAAGGACGGAACATAAGCAACAACTTGTCTACCTGGTTGACTACTCCATCCAGGAGCATTAAGACTAGGATTAGACCCGGGGTGAAAAGGGGGTAGGCTTCCAACCGTAGGAGTCGTTTGGGGAATATGAGCACCACCAAATGAGAATGGAATATGTGGAGGAGCCATGCCCCCAAGTCAAATACTAGTATTTGAATTAGACACTAGAATGGAAGATCAAAATTGTGATGTGAAATTCGGCATACCATAAGAAAAAGGGCTAGAGGTCATAGGAATGGACTGAGTATTGTAGCCCAAGAAATGAAAAAGAGACCCAAAAGGGTTCATGACTATAGGTTGAGTATTAACTATAGGCCGGACAAGAGAGATGACGGGAACCTCCAGCACTACAACCATGTTGTTTGAAGGTGTCGAAGGAGTACCATTAACTATAGTAGGTATGGGAGTTGAAGGACTCCCAATATCTTTCTGACTTGACTCAATACTCATACTTGTATGACCACAAGTTTGGTAGGTGAAGGTGTGTGTACCATGTTTGATAACTTTACACCTTTTAGAAGGCAAAGACTCAAGATGCGATGGTAACTTTAACAAATGGTGAGACCTGTGAGGAAGTTGGTTTGGCTCCATGATGACTCAAGACTTGAGATATAAAAACAAATCCTAAGACCAACTAACAATCAAAGAGCACACCAAAATAAACAAAAAAGCCAATATGCACACAAACAGGATAAAGTGACTGAAAGGGGCCTCCCTCCCTAAAGTAGGTATGCCTCACCCAAGAGGGATCGGAGACTCCCTTCAAAATATCAGAGGTATAATAATCAGTTATAAGGGCCCTCGTGGCCTTAAAAACCAGTCGGTCATATCCCCCCGGAGAGGTAATCCTCCATAAAGGCTATGTGTTTTCCGACTCTCATCTGACCCAGGGTACCTGCAGAATAACCCCTGCAAGTAACCTATGTGGCTACCTATGTCAAGCAACGAAGCCACCACAATATAACCAATGCGCCGGAAAACAGTCGTAAGTTAGGTCCACCATATGGGCAGGGCAACAAAGCTCGAAATCTCGAAAGCACCGCCTCTCACAGAGGTAAAGGTACCAGCAAGACCCCCATATATGAATAGATCCCAGGAAATATCTCTGACGCTAACAAGTTATTGGAGGGATATCTCCTTAACCAACCTCGCGCGACCTCGTGCTTAACTCCGTTGTGAGCGGAGCCTCCCGACGTCACCAATTATACAATGGATTTCACCACTCCCTTAGTTAGATAAATATGTTGAGTTTAATATCCTTGGAGAAGTTTACTCACAGAATCCTATTCTATGGCTCTAAATCTTAAGCCAGTTTTTGAAACTTGAAAAATAAAATCATTTCTAATCAATTTTAAATTTATCAGCGTTACTTTTAGTGGCTTTGTTTACTCAAAAGGTGTGGTCATGAGACTGATGAATTTATGACTCAGCAAGTAAAATAAATGAATATGAATATAATACAAAGTCCTAACTTCAAATCTTAATAAATGATAAGCTTTTCAAAATGCAATTTTCAATTCAATTCTACAATTTCAAATAAGATGCAATCTTTCCATACATGTACTAAGATCAATGATAAGAACCCAAAAGATCAAATTCCAACAATGCAAAATGTATATTTTTTGTGTTTTCAATATAAAAGAATGAAAATGCAAGGACTGAACAACAACTTGATATAAAGACCCTACTGTAAGAAAATAGAGACAAACCAAGTAGGATATCAAGAAGAAAACACCCAACCCAATATGCAAGGACAACCAATCAAAAGAATGATGAGAAAGAAAAACCGCCCGAAAACTCAACCAAAGAAAGGTTTCCTATCACTCTGAGGGAACTTAACAGTTATGATAGAGACCTAAGAAGAATCAGCAACCATCAAAACTTACCTAACAAACATCAAACTCAGGAATCAAGAAAAAAAGGATGATGTACATGATTGTTCAGGAGAAAATCACGTATGTATGCGCCCTATAGAACGACAACTTGTGTATGTACACGTCTGTCAAGGGAAAGCCCACGTATATGTATTAAAACATTTCCGGGTTAAGGATAAGGCCAAGAAACTTAGACTCAAAATGAAAATAGGCTATCAAGCAGCCAGATGACAAGAAAACTCAAGCTAACCGAGAGAAATCAAAGGAGAAAAACACTCCAAACCCTGAAAAGAAGATTCCTTCCCTAGTATGTTCGCCAATTATGTTACAAGGAAAATCACTCTATGGCATGGGTTAAAACACAACAGACGGAAATGACTGTAGAAATCAACTCTAATCTCAAGTATGCTATATAAACAAATATACTAACAAGACAAGATAAAGGGCCTACCTCATCCAAACGTTCAATGAAGTCCACCGTTGAGCACTTGGCTCAAAGCTATATACCTGCAACTTGTCCTCAACAACCAAGATATGCAATCATATCATGATAGTATATAAATTTAGCACATAAATTAGCATAATCCATCAATATTCATAACAAATATGCCCATGGAATAACAATTCAAATATTTGCAAGACATTAATTGGACGAGAAAAGAGTATTTCTATTAAAATATGAACAACAGAAGTATATGAATGACAATTCCATGTCGGCACGTCTCAGAACCGAGAAACTAAGTCCCTTCTAGCTATGCCTCCACCACTTCAATCATCCACCAAAGGAAAGCTCATATAAGAGAGACAATGTGGTTCTCCATCAAACAGGGAAGAGCTTGGGGGCTGAACAATGTGTTCAAACATAAAAGGACAAAGGGATGTAGACTCAATATGAAGTGAATAATTTCTCCAGAGTAACTTTTCTCTCAAAGTTGAATTCTTCTCCCCTCTTCCACATCTTGGATATGGCCCATTTATAGTCTTCAAATGGAACTAAAGGGCCGAGTCAGAACGTTTCCAGTATATGGAAGGTCAAGGATCATGGATCTCATGATGTGACATGGAAACCCGAAACCATTTTTTTTATTTTGGGCACAAAACCCGATGTACGTGGGTTGTAATGGTACAACCTTTGTATACGCATGTTGTATAGCTATTAGGGCACGTATATGTGGAAAAATATAATTTTTATCTTTGAGAATTGCAAAATGGGACTTCCAGTCTTCATAGGGAAATGGAAAAGGCTTTCTGAGCAAGTTGTATAGGTGAGGAAAATATTTCTATAACAATATGCTCATATTAGGCACAGATTGATGATTCTTGTCAATTCTTGTGCCACTTTGTCGTCGACACTTCCCTGGTGAAAAATTCCTCTTCCCACCTTTGGATCGTCGACAATTATGTGCGTAGCATAGAAGACATAGATCTCTCCTTATCATCTCGACTGGATCGATGGTTGTCGTTCTCTATTCGACCTTTATTTTCGTCGCCAAAATTTTACAAGTTCTAGCTCTCAGTCATTCCCAATGATAGATCTATGTCAACGAAGGGATAAGATTTACTCACCCCACCAAATTGACAGTCATAATTACTTTCGACTCATCTCACGGTTTCTTGACTAGTTAGCTCACTGATTGTGACTTAGTCATTTTTTGGGTTCTCCTGGGCTTCGTCTAGGTATTCTAAGGTCTACAAACACTCTCTAACCGTCACTGGTCTCTCAACCTCATGAATATGTAAGACCTTGTAGATCTTACAAGCTATCCATTGTTGGAATACTAAGAGGGGGGGGGGGGTGAATCAGTATTTTCACTTTTATTACTTTCAACCACAATATATTCTTCAATAGTATTCAATAGTTTGTCATTAACATTCAATATATCATCATCAGTATAAACATAAGCAACATCACATCAACAATATCACATCAAATACACAGTACACTAGAATTTACGTGGAAACCAAAATGGGAGAAAACCACATAATGGTTTTCTTATTAATATCAAAGAAATACACTCATTGGAAGCACCAACTTCCCAATTCTCCAGCTATGTAGTATATCTGGAGCAATTAATAGAACAAGCAAATATATTGTGCAAGTAACAAGAACATCAAATATAGAGCAAAAATATAGAGAAAAAATATAATATTGATACCACATAAAGCTTAGTTCACTTGCCTCTTCAAGGAGGCAACCTCTAAATGAGAAGAGCTCTCTTACAATAATCCTCAACCCTTACAATGKAGAGATGCATTCTTTAAATATAGTTCACAACTAGAAATACCATGGGCCAATACCAAGGGCCAATACCATGGGCTATCCATAACTAATTTATAAAATTCCACTAACTAACCTCCTAACTACTTGTGGTCCCAATAATAATGAGGGTTGACCACTTAATACAATGAAAAATAACTAATGACTAACTATGAGGGGTTAGGGATGGATCCTAACATGCCCCCCCCTTCAAAAGTAACCTTTCCCTCAAGGCTGAATATGGAGAAACTGTTGTAGGATGGTAGTTGGTTCCCACGTTGCATCCTCTAGAAATGTGTCCTTCCATCTGATCAACATTTTTTTGATAGTTCGGCCCCGTAGGTGATGCTATCACATGTTGAGGATAGATTCGGGCTGCAGCCAAATAGAGCCTTCTTCATCTAGTTTAGGTAGGATGGTTTGAACCTAACAATTCTGACCCACCACTTTCTTCAAACAAGAAACATGGAACACTGGATGTATTTTGGAGGTAGCTGGAAGTGCAAGTTTGTAGGCAACTGGACTAATGCGTTTGAGAATCTTATAGGGGCCTTAAAATTTGGGTGCCAACTTGTGATGACTCTGAGATTTGAGTGATGTTTTCTTGTAATGTTGGAGTCGGAGAAACACCCGATCACCCTCTTGGAAAACCATTTCGAAGCACTTCTGGTCAACTTGTTGCTTCATACAATTTTGGGTCATGTGGAGGTTTTCCTTTAGGTTCGCGAGTGTAACTACCCTACCTTGCAACAACTTGTTAATAACCTGAACATTTGATGTGCCTGGAAAATAGGAAGTTATTGTAGGGGGTTATTGGCCATACACCATTTCATATGGTATCATTTTGGTGGTTCTATGATAATAAGTGTTGTACCACCATTCTACCATTGGTAACCATTGCACCCACTGATGTTGTTTGTCTGAAACAAAACAACACAAGTAAGTTTCCAAACACTTATTGACCACTTCTTTTTGGCCATTTGTCTATGGGTGGTATGTTGTGCTCATGTTCAATTGTGTGCTCTGCAATTTAAACAATTCCTACCAAAATGCATTGGTGAGGTTGGGTCATGGTCAAATAAAATGGATGTGGGCATGCCATGCAACTTGAAAATTTGGTCAATGAAAACTTGTGAAACTAGAGATGGAGTAAAAGGGTGTGGTAAGGCACAAAAATGTGCATACTTGGAGAGGAGGTTGACCACTACCATTATGATTGACTTGTTACCTTCTTTGGGAAGGCCCACTATAAATTCCATGGAGATGTCAGTCCAAATAGAAGATGGAATGGGTAATGGTTGGAGAGCTCCAAGAGTCTTGACAGTTTCACCTTTATGGCATTGTAAAATATCACATTCGGTGACCAAGGTGAGGATATCCTTATTCATACCTTCCCAAAAAATAGAGAGGAAAGCACAAGCATAGGTATTTTGGAAGCCTAAGTGACCCACAAGAGCAGAAGACTGTATCTCATTTAATATCCTTGGCTTGAGTGCTAAACCAGAGACAGAACCAAGTGATCCTTATATCCGAGTACATTGTCTTTCCAAATATAGCTGGTGGGAGGACTAGTGTCAGTTTGAAGGCATTGAATTATCTAGGAGATAGTGGAATGGGCTAGACATTCATTCTGAACTTCATCAATCCAATGAGGGATTCGAAATGATAGAGAAAAGAGGGACCCTTCATCTTCATATTTCCTAGACAACGTGTATTCCACCATGTCGTATTTTCATTTCTTATAGATGATCTCATAATCATAACCCAAGATTTTGGCCAGCCACTTATTTTGTTCTAGGGATGACAACCTCTGCTCAAGGAAATACTTGAGACTATGTTGATCTATTTTTATATGAAAACGATGCCCCAATAGATATGGTCGCCAAGTGTGTGCAACATAGAGAATGGTCATCATTTCCTTTTCATATGTAGATTTTCCCAAATTGAAACCACTCAAAGACTGGCTAGTGAAAGAAAGAGGTCGACCGTCTTGGGTGAGAACTGCACCAATACTAGTTTCTGAAGCATCTGATTCGACCAGAAAAGTTTTGTTGAAGTCAGGGACTGCTAAGACAGGGTAGTACACATTTCCTGCTTCAAATCTAGGAAGGATTTCTCTGCTACAGGGGTCCACTGAAATGCATTCTTCTTAAGAAGGTTCGTCAATGGCCGACCAATTTTTCCATAATGGTGGACACATTTCCTGTAATATCCGATGAGGCCAAGGAAAAACTGAAGGCTTTTCAAGGTCTTAGGATGTGGCCAATCCTGCATGGATCGAATCATTTTTGGGTCCATGTGTACTCCATCACGGTTGACAATGTGTCCCACGTATTCGACCTCACTTGCCCCAAAGGAACACTTGGAATTTTTTACAAACAACTGATGGTCCTGTAACAACTGGAGTATTTTGTCAACATGTTGAAGATGGGAATCCCAATTATAGCTATAAATAAGAATTTCATCAAAGAAAACTAGGACAAACTTATGAAGGTAGGGATTCAATAGTTTAATCATGAGACTTTGGAAGGTAGAGGGAGCATTGCAAATCCAAAAAGGCATTACCAAGAACTCATAATGGCCTTCATGAGTTCTAAAAGAGGTCTTTGAAATATTTTTAGGGACCTAACCCCTCACATAGA
>JASDQU010250465.1:0-16268 GCA_032191745.1 Picea mariana | reverse complement strand
AGTTGAACCTTGAAATAAAAAGAAAAAGCAATAAAGAAAAGAAAGAATAAAGGCAATAAAGGGCTTGGAAAGAATTGCATCCATGACAGGTATAGCTCGCCTTCTACAAAGGCACCCACAGGTAATATCATGCATCCCTGTCTTTCACTCTACCTATATGTCTGGACATCCCTTGACCACATCACCTCGTTTTACATGACTTGGATGATACCCCTTGGAGACTTTCCTTTCCTTATGGATACTAGCCTAATAGGGTGTTTTGTCTTTTTCTTCGGCTTTGTATTGTAGGTCTTTGTATTATCTTTGAGCTATTGAATGACATATCAGGGTTTTTATGCATATGTTTGATAACATTAATGATGAAACGTGATTGACATTGCTATGATCCCTCTGACTAATGAGCCAATGGAGGGAGAATTTTTTGATGTGCAGGACCATGCCCAATGGACAGGTACCAGTTGGATCGATACACATGGGGAGATGATTAGCTCGGACCTCCATGGGGCTAAAGAGCCTATTAGATGGTTGTTGGGACCCCATCAGGGGCAGAGACAGGACAGTGATTGGTCAAGCCTTTGCACATGAGAAGAAGAAGGACATTCCATCCAGGACACTTTGACTGAACCCAGCCCAGGGGGTTTGACCCACTTTAGATGGAACATTTTCCCTTTGATGGCCAGGATGTCACCTAGGGGCCACTGACATAACCTTCAGCGTATGGCAGTTTGACAGGGCAGCTGGCACATGTGACAGGGTTTAGAGGCCTATAAAGGGCCAACGTTTTGTCAGTTGTGCTGCATTTTTCCCTAAAAAGGGCCAACGTCTCCCTCAGGAGGGCATGGCGTCTTACTTATTCTCATTTAGGGCTTTAATTTAACAGTTTAATGTAAAAACAATACGATTTTGGTTTGTAGCCTTGTCGGCTATTTTTAATGACCTAATTTTAATTATAGGTCATGATACACTATATATTGAGAATGTTTTTCCCTCATTTGAACATAACAACACAACTCACTCTCTTGTGAGGTCTGATTTTTGCACCCTAGTTTGGGTATTTGGTCTTTTTAAAGGAGGCGCACTATTTGATGGAAGGATTATCTTGGCATTTTTTGCATTTCTCTTGAAGGAAGGTTTACAAGTAGGGTTTGCATATGCTTTTTCATCATGATATGTAAGTTTTTTCTCGCAAAACTTCTTAATTGAATGGTTGTAGGTTTAAATTCTTTCATTTACTTATAAGTTTGCTAATTTAAAACCCTAGGTGATAAGCACACAAGTAGGTCCTTGTTTCATGTCCCCTAAAAAAGAAATATTCAGCCATTGAAGAAGGAAAGAAGAGACTAGCCTTTGCTACACTCTTTTCACTTCTTCTCCTTGTGCTAGCTGTGTTTTTAAAGGTTAAAAAGGAGGTGACGTCCCAGGCCTAGGTTATCTACACCTAGGGCCGTCCATATTCTAGGGTTTGGTGATAGAGCCTTGCCATTGCAACACTCTCCCTCACCTCACTCTCTTGTTTTAACTTATCTTTTATTTTATCCGTTTTGCCAAGTTTGACCTAAGGAAGGAGGAAAGAGCACGAGGCCTTGCTTAAGCAACACTAGAGTGAGCCTCTTTCCCCTAGGGTGATATGAAATTTAACTTGATCTAAAATTCAATATCTTTAACCATTATTTTCATGTGAATTTTTAATTGTTAACCACCTATGTAATGAAAAATTAAAGAACATCCATCAAGCACATGAGAACATAAACATGTAAGCAAACCATCTATGAACAAGAATTGGTAACGGAGTTCACCAGACGCCCTGGCTACGTCTCCAAGCCACTTTCCAAATGGGAAGGCCGATAGATTAGGTATTCAAATGCTTACATTGTGATTTCTGATTTCTGTCTAACATATACAGTAACAGACTTCAACATCAGCTGCTAGATGAAATTCTGAGACTTTTAAGTATGAACATGAATAATTTTCTGTATATCTGAAATATTCTGTGAGCACTTTTCTGTCTAGATGCATGAATGAAAAAATTGAAGCTGGATCTGGAATCCTTGTAGAAAACCAAGACTTTTGAGTATAAACTCGATATATTTCAGAAACTAAACTCATAATTCCCTTCTTGGCACAATTCCCAAAATATGCCTCTGATTTGTATAGTCTGTATGGCCTCGGGATGAGTGCAAACTTAGAACCACCTCGATCTGTGTGCAAATTCACCTCGAGCTGTGTGAAAATCCACCTCGATCACTGTGCAGAACCACCTCGAGCTATGTGCCAGTGTCTTCCTGCATTAAAACCCACACCTCGGGATTAGTGCCCATGCCTCATTTAAATAATGAAGAAAAAACAATGGCTTTTAGGGAGGCACGAGCTATGGGCCACGCGCCCTCCAAAATCCCCCAAATCTTGGAAATTTTTAAGGTTATCGCACCATCTCTTGCCACGTCTCATGGCGGTGGCGCGTTGGTAGTTGTGGTGGTTAGGGGGGCGGAAGTCACGGGTCAAAACCGCAGGCTTCTCCTCCCACCGCATATGTGATTTTAATATATGATATGGCATATAGTTTGGCTTGGCGCGATTTATATGTTTGGATTTTGGGTTATAACATATGGTTTTTGTTATATCATATGGTTGAACTTTGGCGCAATTTATATGGTTGGTTTTTTGGTTATAACATATGGTTTTGATATAACATTTAAATACCAAGGGGGAGGCCTCGGTGTTGGCAACATCAAGGGCTAAGCCCTTGAACACCCCTTTTTTTTTTTTTTTTTCCAAACCATGGGGTCATGGTGGCCTTTTCACAAGGTCTTGGGTTCAATTCCCATAGCCCCAAATTACATTTCTTAACCATCTCTAGCCATTTTTCACCATCTTTGACGAAACTTCCACTGCTGATATCTTTGTCATCTGGAGGTCATTTTTCCCGAAACGAACGTCACCGGAAAGTTGTTGATGAGCTCTTCCACTTTGTAAGCTTTAATTTTCATTTTTAATACTTTAACTCTATCTAATTTTAAGATTATCCACCAGGATCATAGGGTTTTGATTCTAGGGCCCTGCCATTGCAGCACTCTAGAACCCTTCCCTCTTGTCCTTAGCCTTTATTCCCTCAACCTTGTGTCCTCTCCTTAATTGACTCCATCTACCCATAGGCACTGATCTTAAATCCACAACGTTGAAGTGATTGTGCTCAAACAAACTCTCAAAACTTTTAAATTTGAAACCCTAACTAACTAGCTAACCCTAACTAGGCTGACATCACACTTGGTTATTCCATCTTGACAAAACAAATTTTGATGATAAGCAATTAGATGATGGTTGAATGCATTTATTGAGTAAAATATTGATTAAATATATTGTTATCTTCATCATCTCAATAGTTATTGATGAATTGATACTTTTCCATTGCTATATTGATAAAACGTTGACCTCATTGATATCTACTGCTTCAATTGCTTACATATTGATGTCAGATAGTTATATGAATTAATAACCCACTGAATTATAGCCTGCATATATATTGTTTTTCTATTTTCTTATTCTGAGAAGGTGTTCTCATTTGGGCATACACTTCTTTATTGGTTGATTAGCCGAACTATCTGACCTTGGTGGTAACCTGTGAGGAGGGACTTTAAACTTGACATTTATATCTTTGCCTCTTCAAAACCCCAGGTTACCAGGGATGTCTCTCCTGGGCTAACCTCCCTAAATAGAAATAACCTCCCCATTGTGGTGAAATTGGGTGGGGTAGGTTCCTGTTACGCCAGTTTGGCCTCTATCCTTTAGATTTTTGACCTAGCTACAAACTGTGCGATAACAGACCCCTCTTCTATTAAACAATTTATATATATATTTTTTAAAATTGAAGTCCATGGGTCATGTTTACCACCTATTCAAATAGCAGTTCAAATCCATGTACCATGAATATATGCACCATCAGGTGCTACCAAGTCAGGGACTTACTGGTTCTACAAGGCAGTTTTGGCCTTCAACACTTCTTTTTGAAATGGAATTTCCGCTCCCCTGCGTGGGATTATAATGTAATGGGTCTGAATGTATCATAATTAGGTCATTTTCCTTAGGATTTCATCATTAGAGAAGTCCCTTTCACTGAGTGTTTTTTTTTCCTCAGGTTATCAATTTGTCCTAACTAGCCTTATTAATTTCCCTTGAGTTTTTCACTCCCACAAATAACTCCTCCAAAGTGGTGAAAGGTGTTCTAATGGTCTATCCATTTGGTAGATAGTGTCTAGGAATGTTGTAAATGATCATGTAATACATATCCTAAAGTTTTGCGGAATTCCATCGAGTCTAGATAGTTTTTTTTAATTTATTAAAATTGCTGAAGTATGGGTAATTTTAAATAATTTTTGATGAAAAATGTAAAAACTAGGTCCTTGCACTTTTGATAGGGGTATTTGTGCTCAAACGAAATGGAATGAGACCCCATACACCCTTGTACCAAGTTTCATCTCAATTGGACAAGTTTTTCTAGGTGTTTGTTCATGAGGAGTCTTAATCAGTCCAAAACAACAATTTAATTGCTAGTCATGACATAGTGAAAATGTCAAATTTTGTAATTTTGAGTTAAATGGTTAGAGAGAAGGTGGGATATGATGCCTAAACCTTAGAATAGACTATCCTAACACTTTTCTCACCCTCACATCCCCCTATTACCTATTCACTATCATTTCAAGTTATCCCCCCTAGGGAAGTTGCACCCCCCTCCTTGAGTGAATTAGAAAATCACAAATGAAAGGGAGTGGGGCCCTCTCTCCCCTAGTGCGCCTCCCTAGTGCCTCCACCTCACCTCCTAGACATGGATAATGGGTGACAACTCATCCCCCACTCACCATCCAAAACTCTAACCCTAGAGTTGTGCCCCCCTCCTTGAGATGCTCACTATTGCATGCGATTTGACACTTGTAAAAGATGCAGGAGGGGTAGCTTTTCCTTCCCAAGTATAAGTAAAGGCCCTCTCACCCTCATTTCTCACCAATTCTCAAAGTACTATTACTATACCCAAATCTCTCTCACTCATCTCCCACTATTCTCTCTTCCATCCTCATTTCTTCTTGTATTTTCTTGCTGCAAGTATTTGCATGCATTCTTTGGAATAAGAAAAGCTTTGGAGGGAATTTCACGATAGATTGGGAGTTTCTTGATTCTCATATTTTTCTTTGTTTGAGGTGATATTGCTGCTATATTTTTCATCATGGGTTATTTTCTTTCAAATCTAATCTAGGAGATCCCAAGCAAAGTATTTTTCTTGGTTAAGTTTATGGTAGTATTGCTACAGACTTAGTGAGTAGTTTGTATTGTATAGAAAAGTATTTTGCCTTTTCCATTGCATGTGCTCACCTCCTTATTGTTTTGTAGCTAGATCTCACTCATTTGCAGTTCACTAAGGGTTTGGAGAAGCAATTTTCAGATTTGGGAAATTGCTTATTTAACTAAGGGATTCCTCCATTAGTTTTTTGTTCTAACTTCTTTCATTTCTTTGAGGTTTTGTGGTTATTTTTCAGCTCTTAAATAGGATTAAAATCATTATCTATATTCATATTTTTGTAGTAAAATTTTTTGTTTTCACTAACATAAATTTTTTGAGTTGTTTTGTACATTTTACAGCATTTCTAGCAAGCTTTTGCTTGTTGGTTTTTGCAGATTCTCGCCAGGACAAAGGGAGGTGTTGCCCATTTTGGGCCACAAAACACTCAAGAAAAGCCTCAAATAGTTGGGTAACATAATGCCCCTTTCTCTCATCTTTCTTAAGCATTGTAAGCAAGCCCAATGGAGTCCCAAAAGAGATTTCATTTCTCATCTTTTAAATTTCTGCAATTTAATTTATTAATTGTGCCTAAATCTTGGAGTGTGTTTGGCCTAGCCAACCCCCAAAACCGTAAGGCTAGGAACCATTTCTATTTTATGAATTTTTTTTTCATTTGTTTGCCCCACTTGTCATTAGAACAAGGTTGAGAGGCTAGGTTTCTTTCAAGCATTTTCCTTTTCCAGTTTTGAACCCACTTGTGCATAAAACCGGAAGGCTTTGTCCTCCATCTTGTGCACTTGTTTGAGGTTACTAGTTTAGTTTATTTCAAGTAATGTTAATTCTAAATTGTTTGCCTACACCTTGGAGTGTGATTGGCTTTGCCAACCCCCAAAATCATAAGGCTAGATTAGTTTGTGGTTGCTTTTTTTTACATGCTCAATAATAATCTAGTCTAAGTAAAGAAGTAAACATGTGATAGTTTAGGCCCATGGAGGCATTGTGAGTTAATTTGCTTATATTATTCATATTTGCTATCTATCTTCGTTTTGGGGTATTTTACATTCAAGCACACTTTCATTTTGCAAGTTATCTTTCCAAGTACCTTTTTATTTTGCAACTTATTTAAGTTTTAAGTACTTTTGCTTCATGATTTAAATCTTCAATGTACTTTACTTTTCTCTCTTGCAACCTTGTATGATCTTATGGTTTAGGGAAAACATCTAATTTCTCTTGCAAGTTAGTTTTCCTACTTTGCTTTCATTGCATTATCTTTCAAGTAACTGGTATCTTGCAAGCACATCTTGCACAACAACACACATTGCAATCACCTTCACTTAAATTTAACTAACTCAATTTACCTTAGTCTCCTAGAATCTAAAATCAACTAGCTTAAAAGGTCATCTTTTACTGACCCAACTTTGCCATCAAAACAATAATTTAAGGAAGAAATGAGAGGTGCTAGATCGGGGATGATCTCACGGTGTTTGGCGTCCTTCCCATGGATTACTTCTATTCTTGGGTTGACCTGTGGAGCTAGGGAGGGGCCTTGTTTGCCTCACTTATTGAGCACCCAGAAACTCTTTTGGTACAAGCGAGGGGAGTTCTTTGGTTGTCACTTAGTCTAGGATTCAATCCTAACTTAATAACTTAATAATCCTAAAATTAATCCACTCAACCTTGGGCATCTTGTTGGACACATCTTTATGGTTATGCTTTAGTATACATTGCAAGCACTACACTTTTATCTTTCATGTAATTTACTTTCAAGAATTGTGGATTGGGCTAAGTAGTTGGATAGTTGCGCTTTAGCCCTTGGAGGCCTCTTGTTCATGTTTTAGTTTTCAGTTTAGTTTAATTTCTTGATGTGATTGGACTCCCTCACTGAAGTTGTGCATCCCTTGGAGGCTTCATCTTTGTTGGAGCTTGTTGTTGTATATTCCATTGAAGGCTTCCCCTTGAGTTGCGCATACCTTGGAGGTACTCTTGCTTGGGTAAGTTGGCTTGTGTGTTATGGTTGTATTTCCTTTGAGCACATATCTTTCACCTGCACATTAAGAATTTTAACAAGTTAGTATTTGGTTAGTTATATTGCTTGTATCATCCACATATCTTGTATCTCCATTGTTGTACCTTTCAATTGTAACTTTGTGGATATTTAGTTATTGTATTATTTTGTGTCTAATCTAATCTTGTAATCATGTATTTAGCTTTCTTTGTATCTCTTGTTGTAATCTTCGTAAAATTTAATCTCCCTAAAACGTAGTTGACCCCTTTCCCAATCATAGGCACTAGTCTTAGAAGACTTAGGGAAAGGACTTCTTTTGCATTGAAAGACTTGCACTTTGCATTGTTCACTCTCATATAATCTAGATTCCCCCTAACCTTTAACTAATTAAAATCAACTCCTAGAAATCAACTTTTAACTTCATCTGGTAACTAGGGTCTACCCCTCTTGGCTTCCCTAAGAGTAAGCCTAGATGAAAGAGGTTCAAGTCGAGGTGATGATGGGATTTGAACCTAGGAATTGTGCGTCCAAGGAAACACTAAGTGAGTTGGACTTAGCTCATGTTTTCAAGTGTGTATAAGGATGGCAACAGGTCCTAGACACATTGTATGAAACCAGTCGATTCCGTACGGAACTGGTTGGTTTGGTGAAAAAAGATCAGTTCAATACCAGTGAGAAAAGGCCAGTTTGGTATCGAACCAGCCAAAAATGGTTTGGGAGGGCCAGTTGGAATGAATTTGCCCCAAAATCGGCCAGACCAACTGGTTGAAATGGTTAAAAATGGTTCTGATAACATTGGTACCAAGTAATAGAAAGAAGAAACATAAATAAGCAAATTTGATTGATGAGGTTAGTATATACATGCACATTCTAAATTACAATAAGCAAGAACATAATGCATCCCCAACCTATATCTAATACAAGAAACATATATAGAATAAAAAATAGAATTCCAAAAATGTAAGAAATAAAAATTAGCATATCAAGCAGCTACATCTGGTTGTATTTAACTATGTGATGAGCACCTTAGTTTAAGAAAAATTAACTTTTCTCCTAGGTACAAAAATAGAATGGGGAGGTAACATTTAGGGGAGAAAGCATTTAGAAACGGAAAATAGACTCAAAATAATGTTTCTCACACATGTTTTCTATTTCTTGGCACATAACCAATTTTTCCAATAATATTGTGTTTCTCATGAATAGTGAGAAATGATTTGAGTTTTTCCAAATGGCTTTGCAATATTATAACTAATGGAAAACATTGTAGGGAAGGACAACTACAAAATTATAATTTTAGTCAAGAAGGTTGGAAGGTAAATGCATTTCAAAAGAATTCACTACATTATGGGCCAAGCTGGTTAGTATCAGAAGAAGCATAAAATTAATCCATTCATTGTCCACAACATATGCTTCACCTTGGTTGTTGACATTGTGCCCTAGTAAGTGGCCTTCCATGTGAATGGGTTTTCTACTAGGAACTTCCTTGATAATCCATCATACTGTTCCCGACCATACTTACCACTTTCCATCATTATTCCCCTCCATTTTCTTATCTCTTGGGATTTTAGGGTGTATTGACCTAAGAAGGCATTGTCCCTCATTCTATGTGAAGAAGGGGTTGAAGGCCCAGAGGGGTTGATGTTGGGTAAAAGATAAAATCCTTGTTTAAACCTTCCAGATGCTTCGCCCAAGGATCACCCAAGAAAGAAATTAAATGCTTATCTTTGAGTAAAGGGGACCCACAATATAATAAATAATGCTTAAAAGGTTAGTTGAAGGATAGGAGGTCTCATCACGAGCCGACCTATCATGTTCATGAATATCTAGTGGTATGACATTGTCATCATTTGGTCACCAAACTAGGGCAATGGCTCTAAGTTGCATGGCTAGGAGGAAGGTGGTCTCATCATGAGCCATCCTTCTCATTTCCACTAGGTGTTTGTGGGTGACATTGCCATCATTTGGTCAGCATGCCAGGGCAGTGACCTTCAACCCCTCTTTATGCTATATTGAAAGAAAACAAAGAAAGAAAGATAAAATACAATTGATGGGCTTGGAAAAAATGCATTGCGGACAAAGGTACCACACACCCTCTACAAAGGCACCCATGAATGAGACACTACAACCCCTTGTATGTCATGAGCCCTATGCCCATTGAGTCTTGACCCCAACCACTTCATCCACTTTACATGGGTTAGAAAGGGATCTCATGGAAACTCTCCTTGACCTAGGGAAAGATCTACCCCATAGGACACCTCATCAACCCTCCCATATTCAAGCTTGACAAGTCACATAGTGTCTTTGAGCTGTTAATTGTTTGATATAGTGATCTTTAATGCACATTCTTGGATGGATTATTTAATTATTGGATTCACGTATCATGATGTTACGACTTGAGATCCTTGGAGGGTGTGCTCATTTGTCTTTGCAAGACCTAGTTGGTGGACAGTTTTGGGAGAACAAGCCTAGCTTGGGCTTCCATGGGGCTACAAGCCCATAGGATGGATGCCAGGGCTTGCATGCCAGATGAGAGAGATCAGACTTGGAAGGCCTTAATGATGACTTGGACGACATAGCCCATCCCTCACTTGCCAAACGATTTAACTAGGAGGGGAAAATGTCCTATTTTTGAGCTTGACGTCATGCTTTTGGGGCTACGGCATGGTGGTGAGGTGCCACTCTTTTGACACATGGATGTTTTGAGGAGAAGAGGGTATTCACCATGATATGAGTGCTTAGATGCTTGACACATGGCCTTTGGAGGCCTACCCATGCTTCTCCAACATCAACGACTTCCTTAAAGTGGCAAAACAACCCCTAAAGGGGTGACATCCTTCTAAATTAGAGTTTTATTTGTGCAAAAGTGAAATTGTAAAGAAATTGTTTAATATTATTTTGTAAAAAGGGGAAAGATTAGGGTTGTTGACCCCTAATCTTGTGTTTTACCCTAAAGTATGTGGACAAACTATGTTAGCTACATTTTGTATAAATAGAGATCATAAGATCTCATTTTGAAACATAACTCTCCCTCTTGTGAGAGGACTTGGTCTGAAATTTGCACCAAACTTGGCTCTTTTATCTCTTGTGCTCTTTTAGTATTATTTTGTAAGAAGGGGCAAGATTAGGGTTGTTGACCCCTAATCTTGTGTTTTACCCTAAAGTATGTGGACAAACTATGTTACCTACATTTTGTATAAATAAAGATCATAAGATCTCATTTTGAAACATAACTCTCCCTCTTGTGAGAGGACTTGGTATGAAATTTGCACCACACTTGGCTCTTTTATCTCTTGTGCACTTGTTTATGGCTATGTTTATGAATGGTTGATGGAGGAGGTCTAGCAATAGCTTTGGATGATGCTTTTTAGCTCTTTTGGTGGATTATCTTGGCATTTCTCTTGATCTTGGTATGGTCTTTTATTATTATGCTATCATTTTTTCAAGTCAAGTATTGTTATGCTAGGAGATAGGTGGGAAGTATAAGGGAATACACCCCCACCATAGTCTTCATCATTTTATTGCTTCATCTCATTGATTATACAAGGGTTTTCTAAGAGAAGTATAAGGGCATACACCCTCTTAGCTTAAACCCTAGCTAGAGAAACTTGCCTTGGGAAGTAAAAGGGCTTACACCCCCAAGGAGGTAGCTTCTCTAGCTCTTTTTCATTTGACTCCATTAACCCAATAGTAAAGGCACTAGTCATACTTTTTTTCATTGGAGATATAAAATCATTGCCTTGGGAAACACAATTTTTGGTCTTTTGAAAGTTCTCTTTCTTGAAGTTGATTTGCCTCATCAAGAAAAGTCTTCCCCGACTAGGGAATCCTCTCTCTCCCACTACTCTAATTGTTGTTACAAAATTTAACCTACATCCATTAGGGTTGCATAACCCTAGCTACTAACACTCTCATAACTCCTAAACTAACCCTAGACTAACTCCTAAACTTTGCACACTTACTCTACTAACTAGGGTGCATCTTTTGGACTAGTTCTTTGCACTTTTCCATGGTTGATTTTGCTGCTACATGCCACTGAATGCTACAGCCATAAGGCTGCAATTTTCTGCAGAAAACACATGTTTACAACAGCTATCTTCTCTAGCTTCTTAAGTGCCATCTTTTGGCCTTTATTCATTGCCAATCTTGATGTTGATTTACTTAACTAGTTTAGACCTTTGTATGCTCATTTAGATATTTTAGTTGCTGATATAAACTGTCATTTACTGCTGCAAATTAGGGACAACAAACTTAAATTTCTGATCCAACTAACATATATCATTGCAAAGTGTTTTTTCTTGTGTCTCGGGCAGGTACAATCATATGAAGAAGTACTATACCTGTGGGGCAGCAATTACTTGACTTGCAAGGCATCTCTTCCTACCTTTTATTCCACTTAGAATTCACCTCTAGGTGTTTCACTTCCATTTCCCTCCATATCCATCTCAATCCCCCTAGGGTCACCGAGATCACCTCCCTAGAGTGACCTAGTCACCCTTGAAGTGCGAGACCTACATCGAGGTGACATTGGGTGTAGGATTCCCAAGTTGTAGCACTTGATTTGTGGTTGGGTTAGGATTTTCCCAACCTACAACTTGCGCTATAACAATGTGTAATGAGATATACCCAATGACACTTACATTTGAAATGACTCACTTCTTATGTTCTAATGGAATTGTGTACATGCCTTCGGATTGATGGCTACATTGGTTCACTTGAGCCCCTCCTTGAATGATGTACTTTTCATAGATATTGATTGGGATTGAGCCCTGGCCCTTTGGAGGATGTTTAGGAGCTAGTTGCACACTTTATGGAGGATGTCCCACCTACTTTTGAGAGGTCGTTCCACTTCTTTGAAGGACGTTGAGTTTATTGAGGAAATTACACCCTTGTTGAGATGACTTTGCATCTTTGGAGATAAAGTGGCACCTCTTTGGATGAGATATTGCACCCTTTGGGATGATACGACACTTGAGGATGAACGTTGCACCTCTAGAAGGGAACATTTCACCTTTTGAGCCCCTACACACTACTTTGGAGTGAGCCATCCACCCCTGGAGATCATTTATGCCATGTGTGGCTCTTATCATGCATTTATGAGGGACAACTAGGTATTAGAGCACTTTTACTTCACTCTGGGAGTGTCGTTGGGGGTCTTGTTGACCTATCCACTCATGTATCATGGAATTTTACGTATTTTGGCCTTATCTCTAGGGATTGTAAGGAGATAAAGACATTATTATATTTTCTTAGGGTTTCTCTAGGAAAATTTTATTATTTTAATGAGAAGGGTGCTAGATCTCTCATATAAATAAGAGAATCACTTCTCATTTGAATCATTGCTAGAACTTATGCAGGACATTACTTGTATACTTCTCTCTTCTATATTTCCTATGGATGGATAACTAGAGCGACTTCTTGAGGATGGTGTCTTGTGGATTGTCTTTCAAATTTCATGGATGATATTGGCTAGGGTTTTGAAAATGAATCAATTTCTTGAGTAAGTGGTCTCACTTGATCTATTGGATGTTGTTTATCGATGATTTTAAGTGTAGATGTACTTATCTAGTGATGGTGGTGCACTCTCTTTGTGTCTTTCTTGAACAACTTCATTCTTCATAACTCTTGGAAAATTACTAGTGGAGTATTTCCCACTGAACTATCTTGAAATTTTTAAGGCACTAGGTGGATTTGTTAGGGTTTGTAGTGGACTACCCTAACTATCACCCTAGTTCTACTTACATATTCTAAGGGGACTCCTTACTTGACCCCATATGCTCAAAAATATTAGTAGGCACTAGTATTCTCCCATCTAGTCAATCTTAAAATCAAAATTCCAAATTTTATTCTTGTTTTAGGATAATTCTAGGGTTTGTTATCCCCATTTTGTGGGATAACTAAGCAGATGATATCTCGAGGCCCTCAAGTTGCAGATATGGAGTGTCGAGAAACCACATGACTAGCAGTGTGCACTTGTACATATGGAAGCCCGCTCTATCACCACATTTTGGATCCTTTGTCAACGCATCCACCACACCATCTAGCTTCTAGAAGGCAGATGGGTCTTGCTCCATGCGGTACAAGTCAGGTATTGTGGCAGGTAATCACCCTAATATTTGAGGCATTTAAGTATGTTTTATTTAAGTTTCTTTTGATTATAGAATGCTTGCTTGGACATTATGCTTTTGACCATGTTTCATCTTGTTGAGTGTCATAGATTTCCTAGTAAGTGGCCAATATTTGGGGAGGGTTTGCAACTGGGGATCCCTTGAGGGGCTATCATACCATTCTTGACCATACTTACCACTTTACGCTCATTATACTCCCATCATATTTCCCTCTTCTAGGCCCTTTGAATTTAGTGACCCATGAAGTGCATGTACCTCATTTCATGGGAAGAAGGGGTTGAAGGCCCAAGGGGAAAGTTTTGGAAAAAGATAAGAGCCTTAAAAGTTAACCTTCTAGATGCTCACCCAGGGATCCCGAGGACACTGAAAAGTATCTCATAAAAAACTGATGGGACCCGTAAAAAAATGACTAATAGCAAAATGGGAGGAGCATGTGTGGGCACTGTTTTTATTGCTTAGGTAGAATCCCTAGACATGTTTCCAACTTGGGGAAGCATGATGTGACCAGGGTAAAGTCAAGGTGGGCACAATTTTTCATGCTTAGGTAGAAGCACCACCTTGGCTTCAACCTGGAAACATCCTAAAAGAAAGAAAGACAATAAATGGGCTTGGAAAAAGGTTGCATTGAGGAAGAAGGTGCAACACACCCCCTACAAAGGCACCCCATAAATGAGATAATAAAAACCCTTGTATGTCATGAAACGCATTGACCTATGAAGTCTAAACTCCTATCCACCTCATCATACACTACATAACCTTGAAGGGGCATCCTTGGGAGCATCCCCTACTTGAGGGTTTTGGTCTACCCCATAGGAATTTTATGACACCCCTACCATACCTAAAATTGGTCAATCGTATAGGGTCTTGGAGAATTTGTTTAATTTGATGAGGTAGTTTTGATGCACATGTTTAGGTGCCCTGTTTATTAGATGTGGTTTTCACTTGCCACGATATTTTGACTTGAGATCCTTGGAGGGTGTACTTATTTGTTTTGCAGGACCTTGTTTGGTGGACAGTTTTGGAGGAACACACCTAGCTTGGGCTTCCATGGGGCTTGAAGCCCAAAGGTTGGATTCCAAAGGCCCACATGCCAGATCATGATGACTTTCCTTTGGAGGCCTAGAAGACATGACCTGGCTTTGCTATCACTGCTTGGAAATGGTTTCTTCATGTACTTGCTTTGTGCGCATCCCTTGCATATGCCTTCATGATTCACTTAGATTTCTGGAAAACCTATCACCATATTGTTCATGGTCGGTAGTGCTTTGTAATGTATGTGAGAAAATATTCTATGCCATAGCTCACTTGAAGTGACTATGTTGTGTACTAATGTTGAATTTGAATGTCCCTTTAACTTGTATATACCTCCTTATTGAACACCAATCACTACAGCATCATCAATAGGTTTTCCTCTTGGCCACATGAGAACTTCACCATCAATGAAAGAAACTATGAATCCTTTCTCATCCAATGATGAGATAGAAAGGAGATTCTTCTTCAAACCAAGGAGATACAAAACATCCTTCATGTTCATAGGATTTCTAGAATCCAATCTATAAGATGCTTCTCCTACTCCTTTAATGGGATACTGATAGTCATCACTGAGCTTCACCTTGTGAGGTGAATCTTTCTGAACTAATTCTGAGAAAGAATTCTTGTAACCTATCATGTGCTTAGAAGCACCACTATCAATAAGCCATGTGTCACTTCCATGAGTAACCGTTCCTATAAGAGATGATATCAATACATATTCTTTTCTTGAATCATATTCTTCTATTCTCTCTTGATCAGGTTCATCATCTTCTGCTGCATGAGCATGATGTATTTTATACTTTCCTTTTCTGACCTAATCTTTTGAGTGGGGACAGTTTATTGCAATGTGTCCCATCTTCTAGAAGATGTATCATCTATAATTTGAATAATCCCTTTTAAACTTTTGTGTCTTTTGTAACCCACAAGACTTCTTGTTTGAGTGAACCTCTTTATTTCTCTTTCCTTTTCTTACATGTGCTACTAGAGCTTGATTTTCTTCATCACCTAGTTTCTCTTCGCTTGCTGCAATCTAGCTTCTTCTTGAGTGCAATCCTCCCACAGTATTCTAAAATTTGTTAGCTTTCTTCTTGAACAGATTCCTTGAATGAATGATTCCCAAGATCTTGGGAGACCATTCAATGTAGTCATTACTAGCTCTGCTTCTTCAAATGTGTCTCCAATGGATTCAAGTTGTTCTTTGATTCGAGATACCCTTGTGAGGTAGGATTGAATGGTTTCTGAACTCTGCATCTTCACACTCTTGAGTTGTGTTCTCAATGTCATCTTCTGGTTGATATTCTTTCCTTCATATAATCAGGATAGGGCATCAAACATTTGCTTGGGAGTTGTTAATGATGAGACATGAGGGATCAAATGATCCTTGATAGAATCAACAATGATTCTCTTTTCCTTAACTAGGTTCTTTTTGTACTTTTCCTTGGCCTCATCTTCCTCTGGTTCTAGAACTTCTTCTTTAATGAAATCTTCTAGAGAATTCTCTTATAGAATGAGTATCACTCTATACTTCCATGCTCGGAAGTTATCAGCGCCCTCAAGCTTCTCATCAGGCTTATTGTTGGGATCCATCTTGCCATTGAATGGAAATACAAGGAAATAATAACTTTTCAAAGAAAGGTTTTGAACTTACAAGAGAGTGTGCTATGCCAAGGTGATATGCTCTAACTTCAGTCTGTTGCTGCTTAGACGTCTTGATCTAAGGTTTATGAGGAAAACCTAATTTTTCAACTTGAGAAATTTTTAGATCTGATCTAGGGAATAGATGTGCCTCCTTAGGCAAACTCCTTGATATATTTATCTTGACTAGCATCCTTTAGAA
>JASDQU010250464.1:2786-16353 GCA_032191745.1 Picea mariana | reverse complement strand
TTGGTACTATGGCATACAAATTGGAGCTGCCTGCATCTTCACGAGTACACCCAGTTTTCCATGTTTCATGCTTAAAGAAGGTTATAGGTGACAAGATCCCAGTTCAAACTATATTGCCAGAACTTGACGAGGAAGGAAAAATCATATTGGATCCTGAAGCCATCACTGACATAAGAATTTGCCAACTGAGGAATAGATCCATTTCAGAGTATCTCATTAAATGGAGGAAACTACTGGCTAAGGATTCCACTTGGGAAGATGAGTCTTTTATACAGAAGCATCCAGAGTTACTCAAGCATTGCGGACAACACTTGTATCAAGGGGAGGGGCATGTTAAGCCCTAATATTGGCTCATTACCCCTTAATTGGGGCATATTAGATTAGNTTTATGTCGGCTTTAAGCCATTAGTTGTAATTATACCTCCTAGTCTCCTATATATACCAAGGGGACATTTTCATTTTGAATCATCTGGGTCTTGAACATTTAAGTGGGGTAAAAGGAGGTTTCCCCCTCGAAGAGGCTTATTATCTGAAATTATCTCTTTTTCAAGGCGTTGAGTACTTTTCCTGAGGTTTTTCTATGCTATATTGATGTTTGGTTCTTAACAGTTTTAAACCTGTCTTTAAGACTTCATGACTTAAGATTTAAAAATAAATCTTCTCTTTAATGACTATCTTGTCATATGATGTCTCAATGATTTTGAAATTATTTTTGATCGCTAACATCTGGCTCCAACTGGGATGGTGAACTCCCTGCGAGGTTTCCAAGAACCTAGTAGTTTCAGTTGCCTTTACTATTGGGCATGGGGTCATTTGGCTCTTACAACTGATATTTTGTGAACCTATAGTCTTCTTGTATCCTTCTCTGCTTATTCATGAAATCAATCAATTGAAAATGATCTAGCTTCTCGTATGAAGAGATTATTCTCTGCCTACTTCTACACTAAACTATAGGAGCAAGTAATCAAGTAAAACTGAATTTCCAATGCAACCAATCAAGAAACTGATTTACTGATAATCTCCTCGATCTTGACCTCAAAAATATAGGAAACCATAGAATGCAAGAATAGAATTTGTTAAGATAACACAACCCGCCTTCATCTAACAATTTCTTTTTGACATTTATGTTGCTTATAGAGTCCAAATAGTCAGCAATAGGGTCATCAAATCCACAAAGAAATACCTCTTCATGATTTTGTTTCAACTGAAAATTGAAGTGATAATAACTGCCTTCATTGTTATTGATGTTGAACGTAAAAATAAATCTCTGTCAGAGGAAAATACAAGCTCAACTGCTGATCTGAACCTTTCTGCTCCCCATCACCATATCTCTGTAATTTGAATCCATCATGATGATACATTGGCCTATCACAACTGATAGTTTTTGAAAGAAAAGAAAAGGTATGTTATTTTTCTTCTACATTACTATATTGATAATGATCAAATGAAATATGAGTGTGAAAATATGTATCATGAAAACTATTCTGATCACCCTTTCCAACAATGATATTTTTGCAAGATATATCGCTGGAATTTTGATCTTCGCTGCAATTTTGATCAACAAATTCATACTTAGTATCAACCATAGCATGCACACATTTATGATCATCTCTCTATTGAAAAGTAGAACCAGATGAAATTCTAGTAGACAACAAACCTTTACAAGTCTCAATATCTTCTTCCTTATCACTTTATTGGTCAAATATAGTAGCATCAAGATAAGACCTTAATGACATAGATGAATCTTCTTGTATAGAAGTATCAACAATAAAATCTTGAAACTGATTTCGAAAAATATCACCTTGTTCCTTATCATAATTTGAAACAACATATTCATAAGGAGAAGGAGGATATTCTTAATGTTCTAGTTGGATATTATACAGTCCTTGGAAATCCTATTCCTCATGGTTACTGCAACTTCCCTTGATTTGCAAATCTGGAAACTGTGAGCTACCTTCAGTATTTACTGCAGATTCAATATTGTTACATGCTAATATAAAAAACTGCTCATCATTTTTCAAATTTTCAGAGGGGACGATCTGATCTTCATGATAGCCTAAAACAATAGGTGCATTTGGTACAATGTCAAAAGCATCTATAATATGGTTATCATGATGTGGATTATCAATCCCTACATCATAATGAGAGATATCTTCTTCTGCAACAAAGTGTTCATGAATGTTTGGATCTTTATTCAATAAATTAAAATCATGACAACATTCAGAGTATAGAAGGTCAGCTGAAAATATGACTTTGCAAAACAAATGAAAGACAACATGAAAATCTGTCAAAGAGATGATATTGGCAATATAAATAGAATGGTACCAATCATGAGCAATTCCCTCTAATGAAAACCCGAAAATCTTGATCTGAACATCTTCATGTATGATCTGAATTCATTGAATCAGGTCATGAAAATCCAAAAAGTGTTCAGTTGGCACTTCCCACTCTTCTCCTTGAAATTTGGGAAGGTTATTTTCCCATTCATCTCTACTAGGCACTGGATTAGGGAAACCAAAAATGTTTGAAAAATCATAGAAAGCATACCTCTTGTTCATTTGAACCCAAGGGAGTCGCCACTGGATTTTCTCTTCATGAAGTCACCAGATAGATGATTACAACCGAAAAAATGTCTAGACTTTGTCTATCATCAAAGTTGGATCTATGTCGTCTTTGAGGGAAGCTTTCTTCAACCTCGATATCCTCTCCCCGACAACGACGCCAATTTGTTATCACTCCAAGAGTCCTTCTTAGGTTGTAAGTAGAAGAATCCCGGTAACTTAAAATATGTTTTGATTTTCTGTGTAGGTTGGATCAAATGGGACACATAAACTATTGGCTCACACGTAAGACAATTAGTAATATAATTAGATGAGACAATGCTTTCAAAAGTGTATAATCAGATGAGTAACTGAGTGGTGGGTGAAGAAAGTCTATATCTATCAACCATATCAGATGTGTGATGGGCTAAATAAATATAACACAAATTACATGTTAAATCAGTGTTTATGAGTTGACCAATGAGATGACAGTCATTTGCAACTAGATAAACTTATACAACAGTAATCATTCAAGCACAGAAAAAGAGAGAAGATGATAATATGACATAAACAATGAAAGGAACTTGTGATCTATATTATATGTAAAAGGTCTCAGTACAATATCAGCATGGTCTAGTCTCCAGACTCGAACCCCCCCCCCTTTACAATATGAAATAAATAGGATTATATATCCTTACAAACGTATTTGATATCCTCAAAATATGGATCTGATAACCACTTCTCCTATCTTTAGTTTGTGGAAGATATCTATCACAAATTCGAATTGGTGATGTGGCAAGCAAAACATAATTTAGAATTTATGGAAATATGCTTCTCCAAGATTCACCTATATTTCACAAATCAAAATATATCTTGGGAAACTAAGAGATTTTATTGAATATAAGACCTTTATTATGAAAAACCTCCTTCAATTTCTAAAAATACTCTTCCATCTCATCATAATTTGTTCACAAAGACAGTGACTAAAACAGGAAAAGCAGAGTATTTAATTTCTGGAAATATGGTGCTCAAATATTGACCTATATTTCACAAATAAAACTAGATCTTGGGAAAATGAGAGAGGTTATTGAATAGAATCATGTTATTATGAAATACCTCATTTATTTTCTAAAAATAATCTTCCAACAGATCAGGATATGTCCCCCAAGAAGGTGACTAAAACAGGAAATCCAGATTTTCAAATCTAGTCATATTCCTACATTTTAGGATTTGATCCCTAGAATATTTTTATTGATCAAATGAAGTGCCACCTACACTCAAGGATGATATTTGATAATGTCTTTGATTAATAGTCATCATATTCTCCTAAATACACTCAACCAAGTCAAATTTTGACCTTTTGACCAAAATAATGCAATCTGGAAAATTTATGCACTTTCGACGGCTCAATTGCCCTTGAAAATCCGATTTAGCCGTCGAAAGCCCTAACTTTTGGCGGCTCACAACCCTGTAATTTTACCACTTAGACATGAAAAGATAAAAATCAGTTTTTGGTCTATTTTGAAATGCAATTTGATTTATGTGTTCGAATGATATACTTTTAAACCTGTCTTTAAGACTTCATGACTTAAGATTTAAAAATAAATCTTCTCTCTAATGACTATGTTTTTTTTTTTTTTGTGTCTGGAGGAATCAGCAACTAGTTGGGCACGTGCTCGCGTTACACGTGGCCGTGTGATCCAACTGCTACCACTATAACCTCTAGGTTTGCCCACGATGCCCCTTACGCGGCACACAAGGTAAGTCGGGGGGAATTGAACTCGAAACCTCATGGAACTTCATTTTCACGGCACTTGCCAATTGAGCTGCCCCCCCGGGGGCCTCTCTAATGACTATGTTATCATATGATGTCTCAATGATTTGGAAATCATTTTTGATAGCCAACACAATGGTTCACCTATTTCTTGTCTACCCAGATGGGCCACCAAGATAATTGAAGTTGTTGGACCTAATGTCAATGATGTTTCATCTGGATGACAAACTCGAAGTCAAAAGAGACATGCCAATGTTTCCTTGATGAATTGTGTACTTGAAAATTATGAGCATGTTTCCTATTCAGATGCTTAAGGACGACCCGAATGGGAACAAGATATGCAGACAAAAATTGGTTCCTTTTTGAAGAATCACACTTGGGACTTAGTTCCACGACCGCAAGGAAAGAACAATGTGAAGTGTCAATGGGTCTAAAGGACCAAATTCACCTTTGAAGGTATTGGTGAATGACATAAATCACGCATGGTTTTTTGTGAAGAGATTTTCTCAACAATAAGGTATCGACTACCCTGAGACCTTTTTCACTATTGCAAAGATGAACTTTGCGCAACTTATTCTTTCCATTTCTACTCGTTTTGGACTTTGTTGATGAAAAGGAATGGATATCATAATACCAACATTTTTTAATCTTGTCAGGTTAAGGAAAGATAGGCAGGATTGTAACCCTATGTCTACACTCCTTTTGCAAAATTTTCAATTAACCTTCAAGAAATATGCTCTTGAGATGAATGTTGTCTTTTATGTTGATTTATGATAAAGAAAAATAAAATATTTATATCATAAATGTAAACAATTTGATGAAAAGTTACGAAAACAAAAAAATATGAAATAAGATCACACACATAATCCAAAATTAGACCTCAAAACCATCAAGTGATTTTATTCATTCAATTCTGGAACATTTCCAAATAAATTATTTCATACCCAAAATGGGTAAGGATTAGGAGAATGCTTAGAAGTCAAACATTACATCATCACAGAGATGACTGGTGCATCCCAAGTAAAACCAAGACTGAAAAATAAATGGATCAACAAGCCACAATTTGCCACTTCTTGACTTTGCACAAAATTCCTAATTAGAACTGAAAATCAATTCATAAATCCAATAATGATTTACAGACTATCATAAACGTATGATCAACCTTATAAGCATGTCAATAATCAATGTTTCTTGGTCCTCCTTGTTACCACCTTTAGTAATACCCTCCTATCAACAATAAGTCTTTAGCCTTTAAGTATTTTAGAAATGAATGAAGTAGTAATGCAATATCATTCTAGAGAAAGAGAAAACCTTATCATAGTTTTGTCTCTATCTCCTCTCGCTTTTGATTTTCCCTTCAATTCTTATTTTAACCTTCCAAAATTAGTTTGAGTAGTTTAACTACTTTTGATTAAGTTATTTAACTAATTTTATTTAAGTACATATAACTCATAATTAATTATTAATAATAAATGATAGGGGTATAATAAATATTAACTAATAGGCGGGGACCCCTAACAATTCTTTTGTTTAATTTTCAAATTATTCCCTTGTTCCTCCAAAAAGTATCATACCATAAAACATCATTGTGCACATATATCCCAACCAATCAACATATGAAATATCTCAAACACATACTTGTGATCCCCAAATATCTCAATTTGTCAATCTATCAAACACATACATGTCAATTTGTTGTCCAAAATATATTGTTGTAAAGTATCCAAAAACATTGAATCATAAATCTATCCCAAACATACCATTATCCAAAAATAAAATAAGGTTTGTCTCAACAATGAAATCATTATAAAATAACACCATTAAATAAAAAATCACATTTCTTATGTGAGACATTTTGCCTCTGTCCACTACCCTGATATTTGGCTATTTTGAGGACCTATGAATATCCATGAATATATGCTTTACCTTTTTTCATTGATTCTTCTAAGTGCATATCTCCAAAAGAGATATGTTTTTCCTCAAATTTTGGGTGCTCGGAGTGAGAAATAATTAAGTGTGAAGACGTTATTGATTGATTGGAGTCGACGAAATGGGCATGCCATTTTCCTTTGTTAGGATCTAGTTATTGGGCTATGGACTTTAGCTTTTTTATGGTTGGGTTGAGTGAGAATGGGAAGCTTCTCATGCAATGTGTAGGGAAGACCACTTAGGTGGATGGGGAGGTAATGGTAGTGAAATTGTGGGCCATCCATGAGCTTTAGTTTGAGGAGGATTAACAACATCATTCTAACCATCGTTAGCTAGTATCTCACGAGGTAGGGATACAATTGGTTGCATAGGTATACTAGAAATCATAGGATTGGGTTGTAAAGGTGGTCTTTTAGATGAAGGATGATTTCGAGAGGATATTTCCCAACTATATTTAGGAAACCTTTTTGAAAGAATTGGTTAAACTCTTCAAAATTGACATCAAAGTGTATTGAAAAATGAAGTCTTTTGTTACCCCCTTTCCAAAAGTCATTTTCCTTCTTCCCCTACCTTTGTTTCCTCTACCATCACTGTCTCTACTAAAAACGATCATCTATATAAAGTGCAAGGATGGATCAAAGTATGCATATAATAGCTGGAAAACATCAAATACCATTTGCATAACATAGTTTGGAAATAGCTCTGACTTGTCAGCAAGAAAGCATGCATACAACCAAGGATAGATAGAAAAGAGAAACCTTACGATAAACTTTAGATTCTAATTTGGAACACTTTAATATATTGCTCAATTGGTTATTAATTGAGAACATGGAAATTACGATGTAACTTTGGGAATATGAGGGGGTTTGTAATGTATGAAAAGTGAAATAATGGAAAGGAGAATAATGACACATATTCAAAACAATAACACATCCATCATAAATAATATTCCAAGCTTAAATGTCTGACAATAATCATCTCATACATGGAATACCAACACATGTTCAATAATTTCTAACATATCCACATTTTATTTCAAATAAAACCGTTGAACTTGATTATGAATCAGGGGGAAGAAAAACATTAAAGAATTAATGAAACATGATTTGGGAATTAAGGGATAACATATGTAAAGTG
The DNA here is from genome assembly GCA_032191745.1 of Picea mariana. Lineage (NCBI taxonomy): Eukaryota > Viridiplantae > Streptophyta > Pinopsida > Pinales > Pinaceae > Picea > Picea mariana. Next base: position 8,973 of record JASDQU010250464.1, on the reverse strand, counting down.
AAACAGATGGGAGGGATTAGCCCCGAAACAACAACTTTCATCCATTTACCAAATGTATGCCCTTCATCCTAACTAAATTCCTTCACATCATGATTAAATAATCATTTTGATAATAACTTATTCAATTATGCAAAATCATTTATATTTATTGTCAAATTATTCATCCCGGGTTGGTAACACTTTTCTTCAAACAAAAAATAGTTTCATGACTCATACAATAAGTGGTGGGAGAATGAAAATGTTTAAATGATATATGATTATGGTATTTAAGGAGTGATGAATGTAAAGTGGTGTTATGGAGGGATTTGGACCTGTATGAAGAACATAAAATATTTCCAAAATAAATATGCTTGTCATTTTAGTTCAAATCTCATGCCCTAAAAATCATAAATAAATTTGCATTTAAACCTAACCAAATAAGTCCAGCATCATAGATAGTTCAACATTTAAGCTAAGACATCCATCAAGATTTTTATAATCATCATGTAAACTCATAATAATTTTGTATGCAATATATAATTAATTTCGAGAGCACACCCAACTCATTTTATCCTTGATATTAGTAATCCAAAGGTTGTACCCTCTCTTCCGATCATTTTTTCAAAACCCAAAATAATGATTGTATCCATATCGACATCTTGTCCATAATCATAGAAATTTCATCAAACTCAACGAGACTCAAAACTAAGTGTTAAAAATATTATTTAATACATTGTTGGTCATATCATCATAATATACCATCCCCCGGGGGAAACTCAATTGGAAAGTGTCGTGATATGAAGTTCTATGTTCGATGATTCCGAGTTCAAATCCCATTGATTTACCTGTGCCTGGGCAAGGGGCATACATATGGCACCTAGAGGTTATAGTGGTAGTGATCGAAATCGACCTCGTGTAATGCAAGTATGAGAGCAGATCAGTTGTCGATTATGCCAGTTATATATATATTATCATCATCATCATATACCAATGCTAATTCACTTATTTTCTTTCTTTTAAAATTTTCTTGTATCAAGAATGCAAAGGTATCGAGTTGACCATGTATGCATAAACTCGGTAAGCTTAGACTAAAACAAGGATTTTAAAATCCATGCACAGAGTTTAAAAACTCAAGGTTTGAACTATGAAACCAGTGATCTCATTATGTCACCTCTTTATAAAATGCATTAAAATTATTTATTCGAACAATCATAACAACCCATTTTTAAAAAATCAACCAGGGTTCAAAACTAGTAATAACAAGATTGTAAGTTTGCTTATGCAAGAAAAGTGGATGATGGCTTTATATCTAAGTTCCTTTATGTAGAGAGTTATATGTAAACACCCCCAATGAGTTCGGGTAAGATATTTAAATACCATATTAAGGACTTCAAGGATAAGGGAATTAGCCATGAAATGGAATACTTGTGGACTCATGAATCTCAAGTGGGGAACAAAAAATAATGTTCGAACAAACCAAAAGAGGGACAAAACCCAAGAAATGCATGGTTGACCAATGGGAATGGGTTGTAGAATGAAATTTAAAGGTCACGAGATCGAATTTTTTTCATGCAAATTTAAATGATAAACATTTAAGTTGAAGTATGGAACTCCAGGGTCATGGGATCAGAACCCTTTGAACAGAAAAATAATATATGTGTACAGAAGATAACACACGAATATTTCCAACTATTTTTGCAAACTTTAAATATCAAACGGTCGAAAGGAGGCCAGAACTAGAGCTTGCATTCTTTTTTGAGGATCAGAAAAGAGTCATAAACACATTCAATCCCTCATTGTATTTACATAGTCGAGATTGAAATAACAATTTTCATGACCAGGGTTCAAGCCACGATAATCAAACTTGGAATGTTTTCATTTGGATATGACAAAATGAGCTTGAAATATGGACAAAAAACACACTCATTCACATACCACTAGATATTTTTCCCAAAACTGTTATTGCAAAACAAAAGAAGCATTTGATGGGTACAAGATAAACAACATAACTTCTCTTGGTGCTCCAAATACCTTTGAAAAAATTTGAGCTACAGTTATCAACAAAAACCACAACAAGCTTGGAAACCGTAGTGTTACTCAACATATACAAAACTAAAATGGTAAAATTAAGTGCAAAAATAGTGCAGGGTGGTAAAATCAATGAAAGTGAATGCCCACATCCCATGCATTTAGTGCATGGGGTGTCATGTTCTCCAAAAACAAAATATGCATTAAATCCTCAATCCATTTCGAATTTCCACTCTTACCATCATCGAACCATAGGGATGGAAACATAATCGAGTTGGAGATCCATCACATGACACTCAGCCACATACACCACCACATATGTTACCAGCTCAAATGACGACCCATATTTTACATGGAAATTTATTGTCTCAACCTTTCATTAAATACCACATTACAAATGAGTGATAAGAAGCATATGTATGTTTGATCCATAACATCAAAGTATAGCTTATGGTGGATAGCAGTGTGATGGTTGAGTTCATATAATATACCATATGTAAAGTTCATTAAAACCTCCAACCTTTTAACTATAACGCGCCACCTTTGTTTACATAGAACCATAATTGTTGTATGTGATGGAATTTGGAAATATATGCAAGATTTTTGGCATATTAAACCATATTACCATACTATACATGTAAAACTGAAATTGACCAGACTTTTAAATATACCATGTATTAGAAATTTAACCATTTGTGCTCATTTCTTTGTGAGGTATTGCATGCATCAAGAATAAAGGAACACTTTTATGACTTATGATCCCACAATGAAGCCTTTTCTGAGTTCCAACATCATAACTATAAAATCATATGATGATTAAAGCATATGCAACATATGTAATTTTGAAGTTCTACTAGCACAATTATTTTTCTTTCTTTCTGTGTCAAACTAGAAATGGAGCTCATAATCAAATTGACAGGAAGAAGGTGAAACCCTTATGTACTTTCAATATATTAACAATGTCGTTATCCCAAGAATATTTGAAAATAAACATCCTTTCTTACTCCCTAGGGGGTCCCACTTATAGTTAAATGTTTATGTATCATAGATAAATAAATAAAAATTAAATCGTGCCTTGGAACTATTTGTAGGTTGGTGGTTATTTGATGAGTTTGCAAGTCAACAAATGGAAAATCCATCAAATCAATGTGAAGAGTGTTTTTCTTCATGGAGACCTATCTGAATAAATTTTTCATGGAATAACCACCTAGTTTTGTGACAGATTCTAACTTGGTTTGTCAACTCAAGAAGTCGCTTTATGGTTTGAAGAAAGCTCCCCGAGATTTGTATGCTAAGATTGATAGTTTATTTATTTGACTTGGTTTCAAATGTTGTGAATCTGATCATATCTTGTATGTACTCCATACCAATCAAGACAATTTGATTGTTTATTTACATGTAGATGAACTTCTCATTACTGGAAATAATATTGATCTCATTCTTAGATTGAAGAAACAACTTGTTGACTCCTTTAACATGACAGATCTTGGTACTCTGCATTATTTTTTGAGTCTTCAAGTATAACCATTGTGTGATGGTTTTTTCATTTCTAAGTCTAAATATGTGATGGATCTTTTGACACATTTAAGATTTTCGATTGTAATCCATGTGTTACTCCTTTTCAATATGGAGTAAATCTCACCAAAAGTTGTGAAACACCCATGGTCGATGCTACATTTTATTCATAATTGGTTGACAGTCTTATTTATCTTACTCATAATCGACCTAAAATTTCATTTGTTGTTCTAAGTGTGGTTTCTTAATTTATGTAGGAAACTTGAGAAATCCACTGGAAAGTAGTTAAAAGAATTGTCCCCTATCTCAATGGTACCACTCATTTTGGTTTCAAGTATTGTCGAAGTTTAGATTCACTGGTCGGATTAACTAACTTTGATTGGGATGGTGATAGTGATGATTGAAATTCCACTTTTGGTTATGTGTTTCTCTTTAGCACTAGACCTATGGTGTGGTCATGCAAGAAACAAAATTTAGTCTCCTATTCAATTATAGAAGCATAATATCGCGGTACCATTCAAGAAGGTACTTAAGAATTTTAGATCCATCAAATTATGGGTGAACTTGGCCTTCCTGTTTAGACCTAAAATACAATCTATTGTGACAATCAAAGTGTTGTATAGGTTGTTGAAAATATTGTTTACCATAGTAAGATGAAGCATGTTGAGATCCATGCTCACTATTTGAGACAGTTAGTGCATGAGAACATTTTCTCTATTGAATATTGTAGAACAGATGATCAGGTTGTTGATATGTTCACTAAACCCTTATCTAAAGCAATATTTATCAATCTTTGTACGATACTTTGGCTTCAGGAAGCTGTAATTATGGGGGAGTGTCATGATGTTTCACCTTCTGAATATCTAGAGATATGTGCTAATGGGAAGGTGCTAGAACATGAAGAAGTGATGGTTCATCACACTTATCCCTAATTCAGTTGATCGGGAGGTCGACCTACATATGGAAATAGTTTGTCAGGTGGTCAAGTAGTCAACAAGCCTATCGGTTGGAAAATCGACCAGCAATCGAAGATAGTCGGGCGATGGATCAACTAGACCAACAATCGACTACGAGTTGGAAACATGAATGGTCAGGTCGAGCATCCTTATCGAGCCAACTAGACAACATATATATTTGGCAGTGTCAAATCTAACAATCGACGGTTATATGTGGACAACATCCTCCCAATTTCATGGAAATTGTTTAGATCTTGAGGTTATAAAAAGAATACCCCTTGGGTCATTATCATCAAGATATCAAGTGATATCATATGGAGATATCAAGGTCTAATATGAATTGTGATGCTTTGATCATAGTGTGTTGTGCTTAAGTGTTGTAATGGTGTCTTTAGACACCACCTTTTTCTTTGAAATTTGTATTCCCTCTTCGATTATCTGCAGAATTGTTTGTCTGTTTCATAATAGGTTCCACTCATTTTCCCAACACCCGTAACCATTCATAATATTTAAAAATATACAATGCTACAACATGGATAAAAAATGGGGTGGTACAGTCCCATCGCCCTAAAATTTGCATTTTTCTTAGTGCACATCACCATATAGGTGTACATGTATAAATATGAAATATTACAACACAATACTTGACACTTTCACAATTTAATGACTCTTTTAGCAATTCCAACCAACAATCGCTTGTTCCCATCAACCTACATAACCCAAGGAAGTGTACCTCCTTATGCACACCATAATCCCTTAGGATAGACTGAATAGGAATTCTTAGAGTTGTGGCTCCAAGAAATCTAGCTACATGTATAAATATGAAATATTACAACACAATACTTGACACTTTTGCAATTTAATGACTGTTTTAGCAATTCCAACCAAAAATCGCTTGTTCCCATCAACCTACATAACCCAAGGAAGTGTACCTCCTTCTGCACACCATAATCCCTTAGGATAGACTGAATAGGAATTCTTAGAGTTGTGGCTCCAAGAAATCTAGCTACACCAAAATGGAGTATTTATACACATATGTACAAATGACATTCAAATTCCCTCAGAATTTGCAAAACATTACGGGTATTATTCCACATGGCCTCTTCATGTTCCCACATGGAGTCTGTAATGGCCGGATTTAATTTTACATCAATTTATTTTGATAAACTAAAACAGTAATTTCATAACACAGTAATTTTATAATAGTAACTTCCGTAACTTAAATTTTACAATGAATAATAAATTTTTTTTTTCTAACATAATACCACAATGCATAAATTTTAGATAAATACCTAAGTCTGATGCTGATAATCCTCCCTTTGTCCGCCACTTGCTTCCTTACCGCTCTGGAAAACACTACCCAAAACCGTCCTCCCTGCTGACTAGGTATCTCCCTAGCCCCAAGATATCAACGGATATCCTGGCCCTCCGTGCCCAAAACCCCCAGCAACCCCCGGTGCACTGTGTCAATTCCACTCACAAAATTTCACCTCCCTCTCTGCAATACTCAGAGCTCCCCAAAATCCATGGCCAACTCCTCGTAGAATCCTCCCCCATCAAACTCCTTTCCCCCCCCTTATCCCTCCTTCACCGACTTCCCTTCATTTACTCCCTACCTAATATCTTATCCCATTTATTTAATGCTTCTTATCCTTTATTTAATGTTTGTTATCCCACTCATATACGTAAGTTTTAATAAATTAAATTAT
>JASDQU010250463.1:0-14537 GCA_032191745.1 Picea mariana | reverse complement strand
CTTTCGGCATTTCAGGCTTCAGGATTCTGAAATGCAGAAAGGGTCTAGGCCAGAGGCAGTCCCACATTTGAGAAGTGATCTAGGCCATCCATCCAATGGGACACGTGGTGCACGATCAAGCCATTTCGGCTACCAGGACCTTGAGAGAACAGAGGGTCTCCTCCTTCCACTGCATTTCAGAATCACTGAAACGCGAAATCCCAAAAGCACCTTTGAAGATGGGCACAGGGTCACAGCCCATGGTCACTTGGGGTGATAGAAAGAATTGTGCAAAGGGCCAAAGTGATGGGTTTAGCTGCAGAAGGGATCGCTGCGTTCTCCATGTACTAGTTCAACTTGGCCTCGATCTTGGTCCCTGCTAAAAGTAAGCGATGGTGGGGAAGGTAGTTGAAACCTCAGCTCACTCATTAAAGGCAAAGCATGAAGGTTCCGGCAGGCAGTCTGCCCAAGATAGTCCTGTATGCTGGGTTTTTTTTTTTAAGAAGCCATGTCGAGTCCTCATCTGACCAGAGGAGTCTACACACGCTATTTTAACCTTTAATGTTTCAGCTACCCCCCCTACAAAGGCCATGCAAAGTTAAGGTGACGTCTGACGAAGGATTTCAGGCCAGATTTGACTGAAGAGACGCCACACCCTAGAAGTTCTAAGACGCCTCTGTTGGGCAGATGTTTAGGAGCATATTTAATCTGTTTTTGTATTTTTGTAAGCATCGATGGTAGAGCACAGCTCCCGATTGTAAAGATTTAATCTAGCCTCTGGTTCTCTAGTTATAGAAGAACAGTTGAGACTTCTCGTTTAATGGCAGCCAGCTTCTTCTTTTCCTTTTTCCCTATGAATCTGAAAGCCCAGGCATGGATGATCCAGTCGGGTGTTGCATAGCTATATAATGTAGGTTTGATTATATCAGTTTTGCAATCTTTTTTAGGTTCATTTTGAAGTTTATTCGGCTCTGAGAGGATCTCATATCCGAGACTTTTCCTCTTTTGTGAAGACTAGTGGAAGACCGGATGTCTAGAGCAGACTTTATTTCCCCTCTCTTTCCCTCCACTTACTCGCCACTATCATTATTATTGGCTTAAGTTAGGTCAAGACCTCATATGTCACTGTTGTTCCAGTCTAGTTTTCTGAGTTATAATGAAATGATTCTGAGTTTCTTTCCATTTGATCAACCTCTACAAACAAATCGTGACATAAAATTGATGGGTGTCGAGCTCTGCTCCTAATGCAATCTAGGAGTGACTTCCAACGCTAACATTTCGGGTGCCGTTGTCAGGGACAAAGTTGAAAAGTTTCCCCGAGATTGAACGACATCGAGCCTTTGATTCTAAAGGTGCATCAGGCATCAGAGCCTTTGAAGGTTGCTACTGTGCACTTAGCGACTCCATTGTGACGACTCCACTATGGCGAACTTGCCTTTTTAATTGTGGCTTTCAAAAGTAGACACACGCGGTCCCATCCACAGCTGCCTCTAGCTACGCCTGAAGCTGAGCCGCAAGCGAATTTCAGAAGAGGAAAGGCCCTCCAAGGAGAAACTTCCACCGCCAAACTAGGTATTTCGTCGTCTCCTTCTGTAGAAACTCCTTTTTCTTCTCCTCAGCTTCGCAACAGACCTTTTTCCGAAACCTCCTATTTCCTAAATTTCGGAAGTGTTCCTGCCGAGTTGTCTCCTCCTGGTTTTGGACTAGAGGGAGAAACCCTTGTCACTTCCCTTACCCCTGTAATCCTATTTCCAGTATCCCCGGTTCAAGCTCCTTCCCCTCCGAGTTCTCCTCCACCTAATATCCCTATGGCAGAAGAAAATCCCCCCATGACCAAAATGGAGGCTATTATAGCTGCCAGGTATGTTCCCCTTTTGCTACCCTAGCCTCTCAACGCCCTTCCAGCAGATGGCTACCTCAAGTAGCTACCCAAGTTTACAGGCAAGGGGGACATAACTGCAGAAGAACACCTTGAAGCCTTTTACAGTTTTATAGATGACCATGTCATCATGCATGCAGATGTGTGGATGAGGATTTTCGTCCATAGCCTTGAAGGTGAGGCTAGAAAATGGTTTAGGGCCTTGCCTCCTGAATCTATTAATGGGATTGAGGCTTTGGATAATGCCTTTTTGAGACAGTGGGGAGACAAAAAGAACTTCATCTATGACATGACAAAGTTTGGATCTTTGAAGAGAAAGGAAGGAGAGTTTGTTTCTGACTTCTCCAAAAGAATTAACAAAATGTACAATAAAATCCCCTCTAAGATTAAGCCCTCAGAAGCCTCTGTGAAAATCACTTACGCTAGCACTTTTGATCCCGATTTCTGCCTCCTGTTGAGGGAAAGGAGAGCCACCACTCTGGCGCACATACAGGACGCGGCCGTAGAAGTAGAGTCTAATATATTGGTTGTTGACCAACTCAGGAGTAAGGCTGACAGAGACATACCCAGGAGGAGAGCTGAAGCCTCCTCATCCCATTCCTCTCCTCTTCCTCCTCAGATGGATGAGGTAACTAAAGTGATAAAATCTCTTTCGGCTAGGATGGAAAGGTGGGAGTTAGAGGGGAAGCCCATGTAAGAAAATCCCCAGAATACTGATAACAAAGGTTTCAGGAGGCCTGGTAACAATGTGCCACAGGCCTCCCCAAGGGAACAAAGGAGTAGAGATAGAGATGATCATAGGATTCATACCCCTCTCCAAAACAGCATAGTTGCTCATGAGGAAGGAGAGGAGATAGAAGAACTCGACCCAAATTCATTGCATTGAAGACACCTCCCTTTTCCCCATTTGACTCAATATGCATATGAAGAATCCCTTATGAGCGTCCAAATCAATGAGTTGGGTAAAGGGGAGAAGGCCAACAACACCCCTAACAGATACCATCTCCGGTCAAAGAAGAAAGATGATACTTTTGACTGCCATGATCAGCCCCTTATAGCAGAAAGGCCTGTTAAAGCTGTTGCGACAACTACTAAAGAAAAGAAAGCTCATAATACTTTGTCAGCAGCCAAAGAGCATGTTTCTGAGGTAAGGGAACCTCCTAAGCCCCTCTCCTCTTTTAGTTTTGAGCATGAGATTCAGAAGATCAGAATTCTTGTACCCCTCTCAGAACTAGTTAAAAATGAAGATTTCAAAAGGTCCCTCTCTAAGTTGTTACAATCCGAGCCCCCCCATCCTTCCACTGACTCAATAAATCTTCAAGATGAAAATCCATTAGTTGTCTTAGGTCCCATGGTAGAATATAGAGATGATTCATCCCCTCCCTTCTACACATCCCTGAACATACATGATAAGGTGTTGCATAATTGCCTCATGGATTTAGGGGCTTCCCACAACCTTATGCCCAAAATAGTCATGGAAGAATTGGGACTGGAGGTGATGAAGGCTTACCAAGATTTATACTCTTTTGATTCAAGGAGGGTGCAATGCCTTGGAGTCATCAAAGACTTGGTCGTCTCTTTGTTTCAGTTGCCAATGAAAAGTGTGGTCATGGACATTGTAGTAGCCGATGTTCCTCCCAAGTTTGGCATGTTGTTGTCAAGATCTTGGATTAAAAAGCTTGGAGGAACATTACAAATGGATCTCACATATGCTACCATTCCAGTCTTCGGAGGGGAACACAGGAGGTTGTACAGAGAGGCCCAGCTAGCCTACATTGTTAGTGATGAGGCAAACCCCACCAATCACCCTATCTTTGCACTAGACACTGATTTGGGATCTAGTTTGTTGCAGCTCACTAATGCTCCTGAAGCCCCTTTTCAAGTCAGAAGGTATCCCCTTTTTAATCATGAGATGCCTCCTCCAACCACCTCTGTTTGGAATATGTTTTTCAATGGGGCTTCTTCTATCGAAGGCACCGATGCGGGAGTGGTGTTGGTGTCACCTTGTCAATAAACCATGTCCCTAACATTCAAGCTAGAATTTGAAGCCACCAATAATGTGGCAGAATACGAAGCTCTGGTTCTGGGTTTAAGGGCTGCAAAGGAGATGGGGATAGAGGAGATAGCGGTGTTCGGAGATGCTGAGCTGATTATTCAGCAAGTCAAAAATGCTTATCAAGCCAAGCTTCCTCGGCTCGGGAGCTACAGAAATGAGGTGTGGGACTTGATTGACAATTCCTTCCCAGCTTTCAACATCTCTTTTATTCCAAGGGAGAAAAATGTTTTGGTCGATTCCTTAGCTGTTTCGGCGAGTTTGTTCAGGATCCCTCTGTCGCCTAAGAGAAAATATGATGTTGAGATAAAATATAGGCCATCTGTACCGGATAATGTCAAACATTGGAAGGTATTCAAAGACGATCTGGAAATCAACAATTTTCTGCAGGCTATCAACGAATTTTCTGCGTTGCACATTGATCAAGACCCTGACCTTGAAGGTCACCCTTGCCCTAAGGTATTTTTAAATAAAATTGCTAATCACCAGATTATTCAGCTGCCTGGCAATCACATTCCGAAGGGACTAGTCCCATTAGAAAGATTTTTCAATGGTAACGATGTGGCAGTAAGGGGTGAAGTTTTGAATGAGGATGTCGATTCAGCTGAGTGTAACATTGGCACACAGGAGGAGCCTAAATTTGTCAGGTTGTCAAGTAGCCTGACCAAAGAACAGAGAGTTGAATATACTGAGCTATTAAGAGAATTTGATGATGTGTTTGCATGGACTTATGAAGACCTCAAGACATATGACACGTCTGTCATTGAACACAAGATCCCACTAAAGGAGGAGGCTAAACCATTTAGGCAAAAGTTAAGACAGATAAATCCCATGTTGCTACCTGTCATGGAGAGAGAAGTAAGGAAGTTGTTATATGCCCAAATCATTGTTCCCTTGATATTTTCTGAGTGGGTAGCCAATTTGGTCCCGTTAAGGAAGAAAAGTGGTGAAATCAGGCTCTGTGCTGACTTCAGGAACCTGAACCGTAGCTCAAAGAAAGACAATTATCCCTTGCCTAACATGGAACACATATTGTAGAAGGTAACTGGTGCATCCAAGATATCTATGGTTGGTGGCTTCTCTGGGTATAATCAGATATCATTCATGCCCGAGGACAGAGAGAAGACGGCCTTCACCACTCCCTAGGGAACATTCATGTATGCCAAGATGTCGTTTGGACTTATGAACGCAGGAGCAAATTTTCAACGAGCTATGGATATGGCCTTCATAGGAGAGAAAGACCAGTTTGTGTTGATCTATCTGGACGACATCACAGTCTTCTCCAGGTCTGATATGGAGCATTGTTGTCACCTAAGGAAGGTTTTCTTGAAATGCCAGAAGTTTGGCCTTTTTTTAAATCCCAAGAAGTTTGTTTTTTCTATGAAGGAGGGTAAGTTGTTAAGCCATATAGTATCAGTAGAGGGAGTGAGGATTGATCCCAACAGGGTAGAGGCAATTCAGACCCTGTCACTTCCCAGATCTAGGAAGGAAGTTCAGGCCTTTTGGGGGAAGATTAATTTTCTGAGGAGATTCATCTCAAACTTTGTTGAATTGGTGAAACACATCAAAGCCATGCTCAGGAAAGGAAATGAAGTAAAATGGACTGATAAGCCCAGGAAATCTTTCACCCAAATAAAAAGGACGTTGACTGAGGCACCTGTGTTGATCAGTCCTACCTATTCCAAGGATTTTCTAATTTTTTCGTTCGCTTCTTTTGATACAGTAGCAGCAGTCTTGTTGTAGAAAAATGAGGAAGGTTGAGAGCAGCCCATTTCTTTCTTCAGCAAGGCACTAAGAGATGCGGAGATCAGGTATGAAATCATGGAGAAACAAGATTATGCCTTAGTGAAATCTCTCAAAGCTTTCAGAGTCTATGTCTTGCACTCAAAAGTGACTGCATACGTGCCTTCAGCATCTGTGAAAGATATCCTTATATAGCCTGATGTAGATGGAAGAAGAGGTAAATGGATCGCCAAGATTTTGGAGTTTGACCTAGAGATAAATCCCACCAAGATGGTTAAAGGGCAAGGTTTAGCCAAGTTGTTGGCTGAATCCAATTGCATGGCTTTGGGGGTTAGCTTCATAAATACTTGCTCAGAAAATCAGCTAGTTGAGTCATCCAGCAAAATCTCTCACGACGGCTCATCACTAGCAGAATGCACCTGGTACCGAGACATTTTGTACTTTCTGCAAGAACTGAAGCCTCTTGATGGAATGGGTAAGAGTAAGGCAAGAGCTTTAAAGCTCAAGATGATAAGGTATTGCCTCATTGACCAAGTTTTGTACTGGAGAGACCCCCTAGGGGTGTTGCTGAGGTGTCTGAGCCCACAGAAAGCCCAGAAAATTATGTTTGAGTTCCATGGCAGCCTTTGTGGAGGGAATCATTTTTGGAAGACCACAACTCACAAAATTATTAGGGCTAGGTACTACTAGCCCACCTTATTCACTGATGTCTGCAAAGAAGTTAGAGCTTGTATCAAATGCCAAAGGTTCTCAGGAAAGCAGCAGCTCAACTCGCTGCCACTAAATCCTGTGGTAGCTTCAGCACCTTTTCAACAGTGGGGGTTGGACTTCATTGGGGAGATTCATCCTCCTTCAAGTAGCCAGCACAGATGGATCCTGACTGCGATAGACTATTTCACTAAGTGGATAGAATCATCCCCCACTAGGAGTGTTTCTCACAAGGTTATTATCAGCTTCTTGGGGGATATCATAGCCAGATTTGGCTGTCCCAGCAGAATTGTCACTAATAATGCTGCTTCTTTTAGGTCTGAGCCTCTGATTAAGTTTTGTGAACAATTCAAAATTTCACTGATTCACTCCACCCCCTATTATCCTCAAGGAAATGGACTGGCAGAGTCTTCCAATAAAAGCCTAATCAAGCTCATCAAAATATTGTTGGAGGACAATAAGAGGGCCTAGGATTCAAAGCTCAAATTCTCTCTATGGGCCGATCAAATGACAACGAAAAAGTCCCTGGGCACCTCACTTTTTCAACTGGTTTATGGGACGGAGGCTATTTTTCCCACTCAACTCGCGTTACCTGTAGCGAAATTCTTCCAGGATCTTGAAGTAGAGCCAGATCATATGGTCATAAGGATTCATCAAATAGTGGAGGTGCAATAGATCAGGGAACAGGTGATGGATGTTGCCCATAGTCATCAGCAGAAGATCAAGTGGGATTTTGATAGGAAGGTCACAAAGAAGAAATTCGAACTCGGGGATTTGGTGCTTAAGTGGGATGCACCCAGGCAGGATAGGGGAAAACACAGCAAGTTTGACGCCCTCTAGATCGGGCCCTTCGGGATCACTGAAGTATTCTCAAATAACACTTATAAGTTGTAGGATTTGGAGGGTGATGAAGTTTTTAATTGCCCAGTAAATGGGCATTTCCTAAAAAAATGTTTTGTTTGAGCTGAAGGTGGCTTCTCGTTTTGTAAATATTGTCCTTTTAGTTGTTTATTTATTTATTTTCGGCTTAATAGATGACTCCATAGCCCAACAGCAAGGCACTGAAGCTGCGAATGAGTTCTTAGAGCATCGCAGGGATGACTCTATCCCCCTTGGAGCCTAATGTTAGTAAAAATTCTTTCCAGTTGGCGTTTTCTTCCGGTTTTGAGCCCCTGGTGTAGATGCATAGAAGTGGGATTTGAAAACCGATCGAGTGTGAATTATTCAAAGGCCACAACCATGAGCGTTGAGCGCAACCCACAGAAGAAGCCCATTTCGGGCTTAAAATCAAGCGAGTGAGCACTTTGTCTTTCAATGGCGAGGATCCACAGATGGGGCACATCAAAGGGCATCGAGTAAGTTTGGGTCACAGAGTTGCACGTGGTCAAGTGTCGGAGCTCATCTCCTATGGCCAAACTCATGAAACGATCAAGCCATTTCATTATTTCGGCTACCGGGACTTCAACATACAAGGGTCTCTCCTCCTTGCATCATGTATCCCCACTGCGCGAAATCCTAAAAGAGCCAGGACCGTCAATCAAGAAATGATCTAGTTCATCCATCCAATGGGATGTGTGGCACACGATCAAGCCATTTCGGCTACCGGGACTTCGAGAGAATAGAGGGTCTCCTCCTTCCACTGCATTTCAAAATCTCGAAGCCTGNTCCAATGGGACACGTGGCGTGCAATCAAGCCATTTCGGCTACCAAGACTTCGAGAGAACAGAGGGTCTCCTCCTTCCACTGCATTTCAGAATCGACGAAATGCGAAATCTCGAAAGCACCTTTGAAGATAGGCACAGGGTCACAGCCCATGGTCACTTGGGGTGATAGAAAGAATTGTGCAAAGGGCCAAAGTGCAGGGTTTAGCTGCAGAAGGGATTGTTGCGTTCTCCATGTACCAGTTCAACTCGACCTCAATCTTGGTCCCTGCTAAAATTAAGCAAAGGTGGGAGAAGGTAGTTGAAACCTCGGCTCACTCATTAAATGCAAAGCATGAAGGTTCCGGCAAGCAGTCTGCCCAAGATAATCCTGTATGCTGGTTTTTTTTTTTTAAGAAGCCATGTTGAGTCCTCATCTAACCAGAGGAGTCTGCACACGCTATTTTAGCCTTTAATGTTTCAGCTACCCCCCCTGCAAAGGCCATGCAAAGTTAAGGTGACATTTGACAAAGGAGTTCAGGCCAGATTTGCCTAAAGAGATGCCACACCCTAGAAGTTCTAAGATGCCTCTGTTGGGCAGATGTTTAGGAGTATATTTACTCAGTTTTTGTATTTTTGTAAGCATCGATGGTAGAGCATAGCTCTCTATTGTAAATCTTTAATTCAACCTCTGGTTCTCTAGTTATAGAAGAACAGTTGAGACTTCTCTTTTAATGGCAGCCAGCTTCTTCTTTTCCTTTTTCCCTCTGAATCTGAAAGCCCGGGCATGGATGATCCAGTTGGGTGTTGCATAGCTATATAATGTAGGTTTGATTATATCAGTTCTGCAATCTTTTTTAGGTTCATTTTGAATTTTATTCGGCTCTGAGAGGATCTCATATCCGAGACTTTTCCTCTTTTGTGAAGACTGTTGGAAGACCAGATGTCCAGAGAAAACTTTATTTCCCCTCTATTTCCCTCCACTTACTCACCACTATCATTATTACTGGCTTAAGTTAGGTCAAGACCTCATATGTCACTGTTGTTCCAGCCCAGTTTTCTGTAAGTGTTTATGGTATTTGGCTTGGGGATTTGTGATGTATTGCTAGAGGAATCTTGTTGGTTTTCTTGATGAATGTTTTGGTATATGGTTGAAGTATATGTTGGGTTCATGAATGAGACACTTAGTTGATGATTTGGCATATACATCAAGTGTATGGTATGGTGATGTTAGTACATCATTTGTACATGCTTGGTACATTGTGAGAGACACTTGTTGGTTATATTGTTGGTGGTTTGTGTAGTGTTCTTGACACATTATTTGTATACATGTCTTGGCATATTGATACATGTTGGTGATGGTTGTAGCTTGATGCACATCTAAGTGAAATTGTGCATATGATTGAAAGAGTTGTGTTGGCTATTGATCTTGGTGAGTAGATCTGATTTGGTTGATGAGGTTGATGTGACAGATTGTTGTGACAGGTTATTTCTGAAGGTGTTGTGGTACATTTGATAGATTATTTTTTTCTACAGGTTGGGTCTTGTACTTGAAGGTTGGATTCCTCACATCTCAGTTGGTGTTGAGATATGCAAGTTGGGTCTTGTATGTAGAGTTGGTACTCTATTGGAGGTGTTTCTCTTTTCAGTTGATGCTGATAAAACCCTGAGATTGTAGTCTATTGTAACATTAATCCAAATTTTAGGGGGTATATGGTCTAAATTCGGATGCGAAAATCATAAAAATATAAATCTAATAGATTATCCATGTAGATTCTCACATCCTCATTAATTAATTGGGCTAACAGGTTGCCCATATGGGTCAAAGAGAGTCACACCTCTCCATTATTTTATTGGGTTTTATTTTCCACTACTTAGTTAGTTGGGTAGTTAGATCTATTATTTTAATAATAGAGACTCGTTTAATGAGCTATTTACATTATTGTATTGGATTTTATTTTCCAATACTTAGTTAGTTGGGTAGATAGATATATTATACTATTAATAGAGACTCATTTAATGAGATCTTTTTTACTTTGTCCAGTGGACCATTTTGTAGTGATATATAAAGGCCTATCAAACCTTCTCATAAAATCAAGTTACTCATTTTGGATTCTCTCATATTTTCTATTGTTCATTGTGAGATTAATTATCTCTGAGTGATTTACTAGTAATTAGTTTTAGAGGTGAGGCTCCTATTTGAGCCTCACCTCTCGAGTACTTCATTTACATGTTTTTGTCCATGCTTCTTTTCATGCAATATTGGTGTGTCTAAGCTCCTCCTCTCTCGGCATTCAAGCCATCCAGATCTCAGCCCCCGAGATCTGGATCAGTGGTATCAGAGCAATCACCAACCTCCTTTTTGTACTATCGGAATCCATTTTTTGTGCCATACATTGTAAGCATCACAGTTGGTCCACAAGCACTACAGGGCCTTTTTTTACCCTTGGATCTCCATTCACCAATACAAGGAGAACCATACAAGGATTCATTACATATATACATGGATCCAATACATCCATTGGTATGCAACATTTTCAACAAATTTACAGAGTGTCCATGTTGCTTAAGGAAGTTCCACAACCTCTACAACAACCCATGTTGTTCTACAAACCCTTGGTATCATTTTTGGCCCTCTACACTCATCCAATTTGAAAGATATTTTGTGACCTATACACAGCAATTCAGAGGCTCTACCATAACGTATTCGAAAGATCTCTTCAAGATATCAAAATCATATTTCATAGAATCTCATTTGGCTTCTTGGTTTGAGAGATATCGTTGATTGAATCTCAGCATGTATTTGACGCAAGGAGACCGCGCATACCACCATATTCAATGGTATTTTTCTCCCTTCTCAAGAAACTACAGACGGAGTTTCACATATGGCTGAAATATCTCTTCAATTTTTCTCAAATGGGTATTTCACAGAATCTCATTTGGCTTTCCGGTTTTGAGAGATATCATCGATTGAATCTCAACATGTATTTGACCCAAGGAGGCCGCGTGTACCACCATATTCAATGGTCTTTTTCTCCCTGATCAGGACACTACAGGATTTCCAAATATAGATGGAAAAATATCTTCAATATATTAAATGGGTATTTCATGGAATTTTATTTTGTTTCCTAGTTTGAGGGATATCACTGATTGAAGATCTGCATGTCTTTCTTCCAATACGGTTGTGCGTCACTGGCACTTCAGCAAGATTTTTCTCACTCCATGGGCCACCTCAGAACAAGTTCTATATGCCAATGGAAATATATATTTAGTAGATCAAATGGGTCTTCGGCGGAATTGGATTTCATCACCTGTAGCAGAAGTTATGAATAAATTTGTAGAAGGAGATTCAAAGCCGCCAAAGTCATGATTTTTCCATTTTTTATTAATGTAAATGGTTATGGTTCAACCACACAAAACTCTTCCCTTTATTAGGAATTATAACAATGTTCTCATGGGTCTCTTTGTAGCATGTGTGAAATGATGGGGACCATCATTTTCTAAGGGGGGAGGAATGTTCCGAATTTTAGGGGGTATATGGTCTAAATTCGTATGCAAAAGTCATAAAACTATAAAGCTAATAGATTGCCACCTCCTCATTAATTAATTGGGATAACAGGTTTTCCATATGGGTCAAAGAGAGTCCCACCTCTCCATTATTGTATTGGGTTTATTTTTCATTACTTAGTTAGTTGGGTAGTTATATATATTATTATAATAATAGAGACTCATTTAATGAGCTATTTAGATTATTGTATTGGGTTTTATTTTCCACTACTTAGTTAATTGGGTAGTTAGATCTATTATCCTAATAATAGAGACTCATTTAATGATCTCTTTTTGACTTTGTCCAATGTACCATTTTGTAATTTTATATAAAGGCCTAGCAAGCCTTCTCATAATATAAAGTTACTCATTTTGGCTTCTCTTATATTTTATATTGTTCATTGTCAGATTAATTATCTCTGAGTGATTTACTAGTAATTAGTTTTAGAGGTGAGGCTCATCTTTGAATCTCACCTCTCGAGTACTTAATTTACATGTTTTTGTTCATGCTTATTTTCATGCAATATTGGCATATCTAAGATCCTCCTCTCTCGGCATCCAAGCCATCCAGATCTTAGCTCCCGAGATCCAGATTAAACACATAATACAAAAAGTTTACATATATGATTGGTGTTCTTTGTGTTGATTATGGTGATGGATTATACTTCTCTCTTATTGATGAATGGTGTTGATACATGGAAGTAGCTAAGCACAAATGAATAATATGTTTGAAGGTGTTTCTAACTGAAGTTTTGTAAGAAGTGTAAAAAGAGTCTCACATTGATTCACCCCCCCTCTCAGTGTGGTCGGTGTGTCCAACAATTGGTATCAGAGAAAGCCTTCATCATAAGCCCTACAAGCTGGAAGGAGATCCATGGACTCACAAATGGATGAACATGCAGATGAATTTCTCCTCTTTGATGAGACAGATTACTCGACATGGAGAATATAGATGAAAGGGTATTTGAAGGAAAAATAAGTAGGTGTTTGGAATACAGTTGTTGTTGGACCAGTTCCCTCATAGAATCAATCAAAATTTGCAACAAAGAAGAATAATGCAATAGAATTCAAGACCATATTGAATGGACTCTCGGGCTATGTCAAAGAAAGCATAGGAAAATGTACCTCTGCCAAGGACCTATGGCTTAAGCTAGAGAAGGCATATCAAGACTCGGTCATCAATGAAGGTAAAGACTCTCCAAAATATTTTGATTGCAATACTCTTGAATGCAATGAAATTGAATGTTCTCCTACAAATGAATAAGAATATCTAGAGTTAGTTTGTGTAGAATCAGCTAAAAATTATCTTATAGATGAAGAGGAATATTTGTTGAACCTTAAATAGAAAATTATGAATGATTTAGAAGAAGTGGGCATGGAAATAGGATATGGTTCAATTTCTTTTGAGTATCTTGCAAAATACACTAAGGAATCCCTAGAAAAGTACCAAATACTTACCATGACACTAAGACAAATGCTCAAGAAACAAGAAGGAAGTGAAATAACCTAGCAAAGGACCCAATTAGAAGAAAGAGAAGAAGAGATCAAAAGACTAAATAATGAAATAATTAGTCAAGCAGAAGAAAAGAAGAAGGTACATGATGAGCTTAGCAAAATCCTTGAATTCAATGTCAATATAAAGACCCAACTTGAAGAAGCCAAAATGATATCAGAACTATTGAAGAATCAAGTAAATGAAAAGGAAGAATCATGCCATAAGTTGGAAGAAGAAGTTGTTGATCTCATAAAGAAAGTAGAGAAGTCAAATACTCATATCAAGTTCATGAACAACTCAACAATATTGAATGAAATCTTGGATAGTCAAAGATCACCAAATAATAAATCAGGTCTTGGATACAACAAGGAAGCTACACACTTTGAAGCCAACACTTCTAAGAAGCATGAGGTAAGTCCTTCATTCTCAAAAGGTGGAAGCAATACTTCAAGTCAACCATCTACACAAAGCAAGGAAACTTTAAAAAGAACAGAGCAAGGAAGACATAAAGAAGCCATCTTTACACCTCAAGGCAAATTCAGAAGAGAGACACCTTCAAGGTAGACACCAAAGCAAAGGTATGAAAATGTTTTTTATGGTCATTGCTTCTCATGTAATGAATATGGTCACAAAGATTTGTATTGCAGACACTATGCAAGGAAATATATTGGAAGGTTCCATAAAACCCTAAGAAGTTGGAGATGTAATCAAGTGGGACACATTACTGCTCATTGTCACAGCATGAGATGTTACAGCTGCAGTGGGTTTGGCCACAAAGCTCGAGATTGTTGGAATTAAAGAAGATAGTCAATGAGGAGTGATTCATATAGCATGGAAAGAAAATCACATGTAACTTGAAAGGAAGACAATGTTGAAAGGATGTAAGCTCAAAGTACAAGTACAAAGAAACCTGGGCACCTTCAAAAGTGGATGAAGAACACTGAACAACCAGAATAGAATAGCAGTCATAAGCCAAGCTCAAGCCTTACATCTTTTGAGGCATATGCGGGCCCATGTGGGAACAATCATGTATATACGCGGTCTGTCTGAAGAAAATTTGCATACATACGTGATTTGTATGCGGTGAAGTCACATACATGTGGTAAAAGACTCAAAAAGAGGGGTGTACAGATGAGTTGCAACGGGGTTTAATGACCTAACTCTATTTTTGCAGGGTATGAGATGGTATGTTTCAAGTTTCATGCCTTTATGCGTGGTTGATGAATGTATGGTGATAATATGTGGTTGAGTATTGGAGCATATGCTTGATGCATTTCTTGGATGCATGGTACTAACCTTTTAAAATCTCTTAAACCACTTTGATTACTTTGACCTTTTGGGGCTTCTAGATGACATATGAGGGTCCTCCAACTTCGTAAGGCCATAACTCTCAAACCCTGAGGAGTTATGTGACGTTCTACATACCACCAGAAATGGCATGACATGAACTATCCATATAGAATAGTATTATCTGAAAATATATCATAACTCATA